>JAKWBI020000923.1:0-15697 GCA_022664585.2 Zalerion maritima
AAAAAACACAACACCATAATTGAAAAAAATTTTTTTTTATCACACCCCCCCCCCCCCCCCCTCTATCTTCCCCCCCCCCCCCCCCCATATTCTCTTCTCTTCTCGTCACATACTTTCAACCCATCTATCTAGACTTTTCCTTCCCTCATACGTCCTCACGATCAAACACAGACAAGGGAGGGGAGGGGCCCATCAAAAAAAAGAAAAAAAAATGCCACACTGCGACCCCGAGCCGGCGTACTCCCAAAGCTCGGTCGACAGCAACTACTCTACGGCGTCCACGGCCTCCTCAACATCTATGACCTCCCACACATACCCCCGCAGAACAAACATTCCCCTGCGCAAAATCCCGTCCTTGCCCACAGACCGCAGCTTTAGAGGCAAATTACCCCCTGTTCTCCAAGATGCGAGAACTCCCGATGGTCTCATAACGGCTACCTCTGATAATACCACCAGCAGCAGTAGCAGCAGTGGTGGCGGGAGCGGACAAAACACTACTGGGAGTTAATCCAGGCAAAGACGAGAAAATTAAAACCATCCACCCTCCCTCCCCTATCTGCATGTACATCTTACGTCCTTCGGACCACTGCATACCACTACTAGAAGCAACTTAGCTAACCCTCAGCGGAATTAAAAAAAAATTGATACCCCCTAAACGATTCACCTCCTTCCCCCACAATATTTCAATGCGCGTGAAATTGATGGTGAAAATGTTTGAAAGTAAGTGACTGTTGGATATAATGCATAGTTACTATTACCGTCATCGCGAGCCTGATCCGCTTGAAGTTCGCTGGGTATCTCTGAAATGACCAATCTATGCCCGGACCATGGCTTGAAATTCGCAACGCAAGAGCACTGAAGACATGAAAAAAACAAAACAGAATAAAACAAGATCCCGAGTAAATGCAGTCCGAAAATAAGCCAGAATCCCATATGCGTCGAGCCTTGCACGGAAACGATCCATACTCTCTCTCGGTCGAATAGACAGGCTTACAGCTTGAAGCTCGCCCCAGTAGTCTTGACCTCCGTGTTCGGCTTCTTTCCATCAACATTGACAACCTCTCCACGACGATTGATAACCTTGACCCCGCCCTTTCTGAGCTGATCGATTGTCTCCTTCTTCAGCGCCTTCTTGCCCCCACTATGTGTACTGATCGCAGCAGCACCGTTGACGCCATATGCGACGCCGCCAGCCTTGCGTATCCTCTCCTTCTCCCTTCTCCGGCGCCTCTTCCTTTCCTCCCTGCTCATCTCCTGTTTAGCAACGGGAAGGCCAGCCTTGCCGACCACCTCGCCAGCACCGGCAGTCTTCTTGCCAGCCTTATAGATTTCCTGGGGAGCAAGCATGCGCTCGCCTCCAGAAACTCCTTGGGCGGTAGATGGCTGCACATCTTCCATGGCCACCGTGGCGATATCCGAGACGACCTGCATGCCAGCCTCCACGGGTCTTGGCTTGTAGTGCCAGCTGCTTAGTGCGTCCAGCTGGGCACTTACCTCCTTCCACATCATCTCAACCTCCTGTTCCTCCTTTTTCAGCTTCTCCTCAGCTTTGCTGATATAAGCACCGGCGTTGCTCTCTTTCTGGTGCTGCTCTTCATACATATCAGCCAGCCCCTTTCTCTCCTGGTTAGCCAGATCTTCCACTGCTGTTAGTCCGCGCCGCGTTCCTGCGTCTATAGACCCGGGCCTCCTGCGGGTTATCTCGTCAAAGTCGCGAGCAATGATGCGACGCTTGACAATCTCAGCTATGTCAGCAGTAGTCTCCTCCGTAGCTACAGGGGCACGGCGGCCTGCAAACTCCCAGTCAAGATCTGTCTCCAGGAGCGAGTTTGAGGGTCTGTCTGTTGCGACAGCCTCGCCCATGAGGGCCCAGCCACGCTTTGCCACTGCGGCTGCCTCAAGCTTGCTGATTTCGGAGCCAATCTTGGATTGCCACCTCTCATGGGCCGAGCGGCGGGCTTTCGGGTCGTCAGCAGACACATCGCTAAGGGCGTCCTCGTAGTCGGAGCGTTCGGACAAATCGTCAAACAGATCCCGTCGAGTGTTGGCGATCCCGCGGTCCATTTCTGCTTCTGAAAGTTCTGGGGTGGGCTCCTTGGCCATCTTCGGCCTATAGTCCTTATTCTTCGACCCCTTCTTCGGCAGCGGCGCGAAGAAATCCTTGTAGAATAAATCATTTGCCGTTAGGTCGATACCGCCCATAACAGCGGCTCCAACATCGTTCGGAGCTGTTTCCTCGCCATCCCCATCATCACTAGCACCTTCTGGCGCATTGAGATCCACGTCTCCGAAAGTCGGCCCAGCATCGTTTTCCGAATGCTCTTCATTCTCATCTTCGTCAAGCTCTAATGGCTCGTCATTCTTTCTCTTTTGTTTCTTTTCAGAGCGCTTCTTCTTGTCCGCCTTGGACAAGCCTAGTAGATCTGCATGCCAGTCGACGTCTTCATCGTCGCTCTCATCTCCGAGATCGGTGTTGGGGTCGGCCCTGGCATCCTGATCCTCAAACCACTGCGTCTGCCTGTTGAATTCATCGATCGAGAAGAAACCATCGTTCAGGCCGTTTGGGTCCTCAACAAAGGTCTCTACAGGCCCCTCATCTTCGTCATCTTCATCGCCATCGCCCTGATCCTGGACGGTGATATCTAGCTCACTTTCCTCTCCTTCTGAGAAATCGCTAAAATCACCATCGGCCAGTTCGGATCCTTCAAATTCCCGCTCACTGCCATCGTCCTCTGATATTTCTTCCGACTTGCCCTCCATGTCTGAGTCTATTCCGGAGTTGGATTCCGGGTCCACGTCGTCATCTTCGATGGAAGATCCCATTTCGAAACCATCCTCGCCAAATTTCATCATCTTGACGCCATTTTGGGTAGGGTCGGCTGTTGCGTCCTCGCTGCCAAATTCAGAGTCGGCGTCTTGTTCGGCTTCAATCTCATTATTATCTTCTAGCTCTTGCAGGGCGTGCTGGGAAAGGTCGAGAGTGCTCGATATGACTCGTCTCGCTTGTTGCCAGACCTGGGGGGTCTGGAAGCCTTCGACATGGACCTTTCGGATCTTGAGGGCATCGGGGCGGTCCTGGTCGTCGCCCCTCCGTTTCCTCTTCTTGGCAATCTCTCTTAAGAACTGTTGTTGCTCGTCGCTTACCGTGGGTGCAAAAGCGTCTAAGGTGTCCTTTGCAAGCTGCAGGGAGGCTGTGGGGATGGAGGCGTGTGGCTTCAGAAATGTGTGTCGGTTGTTCGTCTCGAGGGCTTGAAGGAAGGAGACCATGTCGGGGGTCATCCGTCCCTCTGGTAGGTGTATATTGACCATGGCTGGTACACAGGTAAGGGTATTGGAGGTAGAGGTGATTGACGATGTTGTACTGATAGGTTCTTCCATCGTTGCTCGACGTGGGATCTTTCTTTGCATGTAAACGCTATGGTCGATTCACCTTCACTGAAACGAAAATCACGAGCTGCCTGGGGGGCTCTAGGAAAAAAGTTCAGGAAAGCCCCACTCACAAGGCTATCGATGAGGATTGGCCAATCATTTACCAATAAACGGGCCTTTTATTTTCCGCTCTTAGCAAACGGGGCACCGAAAAGGCAGGATTTTGAGGCCTTGCTGAAAGCCAGACGCCAAAATGCCCAATACCATGACCGTACGGAACCTTATCAAAGCGAAAAACTACCATCGATCCCTGGTGTAGTCGTAATTAAGAATTTCAGACCAAACGATTGACCTTTCCTCTTCCGCCTAACTCAACTACTAGAGTTATTTTCGTGGCATACCTCGGAGTTGTGTTGTGAGCTACAAAACTTTGTTTTTCAAATACCCTTCCCTCCTAGCGTACCGTAACTTCAGCTACTGGTGCCGGCATCGCAGACCCCTAGCAGCTACACCAAGGGAACTGAGCTTTAGGGAACGGAACGAATGCTTTGAACCGGCGAATAATAGCTATAGGATATGCAAAAATCGTGCCTGTGACGAATTACATAGACACGACATCATTAACGTGACACTCACCAAATATGCATTCGACCATGGGATGGCATTTTCCTGCATGCGTACGCGGTGCCTTTTGAGAATCCCCACCGCTACTATATATAGTACTTGCTCGTTACAAGTTTTTCCCTGCGATTAACTGTGGCGAGTACGGAATATATAGCTCGTTTCTGCAATAAGTACTAGGACTTTTAGCTGCCACTAGACGTTAAGATCGTATCTCGGTACGTAGGCTCAAGATGCATAAAACCATGAGAAGGACGCACATGTATGCAAGAGATAGAGCGCCACCATGTTGTGGGAATTGTTCCTCTCAGCTGATAGGTCTTGGTGGGGTAGTAGTTCTAATGCTAAAAAATAGCCGTAGTATGTATCATAGCAAGGTACATATGTAGTAAGGGTTATTTATTAGCTATCTGCACTGCGTATTTGTTTTACAAATGCCTCACGGCCCCTTCAACAGTCATAAAATCCGGATCCACCACGAATTCCAGACACACATAGGATAGATAGGAAGCAGACGGGAAGGGGAGCCTATGATTCCTTTCGTAGGTCTGGATCCCAGCTCTGTGTGCATGGACAGTACTGGCGGTATCACATCTCATGTCTCTCGGAGAGACATCCATTTACGATAAGCTCGGTGGAGACATAACTTGGAAGGCGAGCATGTGCTCTGTTTCCTATTTCTCTTCGCTATCGATTCTCTCTAGCTCCCACTCGGTTCTATCGCACAGCGAGGGGGGATGATAACGGGGATTCAAAAGCAAGCCGCCGCAACAAAAACGACGCAACTGACAGCGCAAAACCATAGCCATGCTTGTCTCAAACGGGATAAGGCTGAAAGGTCCCCCACCTAGGCCCAAACGGTACACAGCTGGAGCTCACCATGCGATAGATAGCAGCATATATCCCTCTATTTGGTATGTTCGGCATTACTCCGCAGCGATGCCGTATGGGAAGCTTGCTGGAGATCCCTGAATCTCAATGGCCTTTCATCTTCTTTGTCCACCCGTGGTCTATGAAGTCAGGCCTACTCTGCTTCCAATTTCAAGGGTATGGGTCGATCTTGGCCTCGGTCCGGCTCATCCATACACTTTCGGGCCATTCACACGACGACTGTCGGATATCTTGAGATATCCAGGTCCATTTCCCGAACTGCTGCAGGATATCAGCCGTTTTTCTCATGACAGAGAAGAGGGGGCCTTGCGGAGCAGCATATCGAAGATGCATCCACTCGCTAAACGAGATCTAGGGTTCTTGGGGGTCCTGATCCCAACTCAAGCTGTACCGGCCATGTACCCTTGCCTCTATGATAGACCATTGCCAAGAGCCAAGACCGGCGCGGCGATTTCCAGCCCTTGATATCTTAAAGGCCAGTCCCCGGGATTATTTGTTCTTATCATCTTTGCTGCCTTTGTCCTAAAATAATTTATCCTAATTGATTTGATATCCCTCATGCTGCGTCCATACTTGATTCCGGTCTCAGTGGTACTGCAAAGCATAGAAGCCATTCAATAGTGCCCCTCGCAGAAACAAGCTCGAACTGAAACGATTTACAACAGCGTTGGCCACTAGTGCACAGCACTATCCAGCACCAGCATCCAGCACACCTTATCTGCTCGGGAAAAGCATTGCTCAACAGTCGGGTGGCCGGATATTGTGTTTGAATCGTACAGCTCTTTCCTCCATATTCCTCGTGTTCCATTGTCCAACATTGACCATTGTTCGCTCTCCAGTATCCCGTTTGTCTTGGGTGCGACATTTCCTACGACACATTTTCGAGGCATCCCTCAGCAGGAATCGCCGGCCCATCGAGAATACCCACATCCATTTTTGTCACTATATATCCACGCTGCTTGCTTTGTATGCATCTTGTTTCTTCGGTCACGCTCCCTAAATCCCGGCTCTGAGCATCTGTCTGAAGGGGTCTCCGAGAACCGCAAAAGGACCCCAAAAGACCGCCAAGGGCCAAGGACCGCCAGGGATCCTCTCGGTTGAGCGTTGTATCCTGGCAAAAGCCAATTGTGGTCGGTGCTTCCAATTGGTCCTGAAATCTTTACCAAGCCTCAGCAAAGGCCTCATTGAGAATTGCTTGCTTGCAGCCTCCAATTTTTTTTTTCTCCTGCTCGATCCACTACCACCACCGGCAGTGGAGTTTTCTTCCCGCGCACGTTCTGCATTGCATGTGGCTACCAGCTCGTGCAGCCATTATTTTTCCGTGCAGCACCGGCATCACGGCCACCTCCAACACTTATTCTTGAGAGTTATCCAACTTTCCTCCCTACCTTGGCTCCGCGAGGCCCCAGGCGCGGACATGAAGTACGGCGAAAACATTACTCGGATATCTGTACCGAAATGGAATATTCGTAAGTTCCAATTCCTCCCAATGACAGCCCAGCCTACCGGCAATGAATGATGCTAATTGGATATCTGCCTACTACTGCTAAAAAGACAATGTGGACTACAATCCTCTCAAGAATTACATTAAAGCAAACACCAAGAGGGATGACTCCAAGGCGAAAGCAATCGCAATCCCCGGACAACCCGACACGGCTCGTGCCCAATTCGAGGAGCAGCTTTTCGAGGACCTCTGCCAGGAGCATCACCGCGTGAGCCTCTTTGTTCGCACAAAATCCGAGGAGCTCTCGCGCCGTCTTCGTACGAACTACCCAAACCACACCCGAAGAGCAAAGTAACTCAGTAACATAACTAACGCTCACCCCTGTAGAGCATGCATCAAACCAAATCCATCACCTCGCCCTCCGATGTAACCAATCCTCTCGTGCCTCGTCGAGGCGCTATTCCAAGCTGTTGCGATACGAGCAGGAATTATTGAAAATAGGAGACGACATCAATAACCTGCCCCGCTTCGCAAGTGCGCAGACCGAAGCTTTTCGAAAAATCATCAAGAAATACAGAGTAAGTATATCCCTCCGCCATGCTTCGTCTGGGCTGAGGGTGAAACTTTGAACTGACCCGCGGTTATCAACTTAGAAATGGACTGGCTCCTCAACTCTCGGCGATCGCTTCAAGCACAACGTTCTCGCAGATCCTCACAGTTTCACCCACATGGAATTGTCGCATCTAAAAACTCAATTTGAAAATATAGTCGACGATATTCGAAGTATCCTTGCCAATGTTAGTTCCGCCGTGACACCCGTGGATGCCGATGGGCCAACATCATCGAGGCGACCGAGCACATCTGGGAACGAAGCGACAACTATTCCACACCAAGGGAATCGCGATCAACAAAGATATTGGAACGAGTACGAAGATGGAAGCGAAGCAGGTGACGCCGTGTACGAAATATATGTTGTCGCTGGGGAGGACGATGACATGTTTCCATCTTGGGTCACAAAGCCATTCACAAATATATCGTCCTGGCTCACTCGAAAGGGCCTACAACAATATGACGAAGAACAATTGAGGGCCCCGCTGCTCAATGCTGAAACGTCGTCACTATCGTACGCTGCCACTGCTGCTGGAACACCAAGCCAGGAGGATTCTGACGATGATGATAAGGACGATGACGACGACGAGGGCGTCTCGTCCACCGATGAGTTCCTGGGAGGGTACGAGCCTTATTATGCCTCCCTCCCCAGTATCAATGACCAAAAGATCGAGGGGTTCAAAAACATGGCTCTCTCTCGCGCAACACTAGGGCTGCTCCTTATATCATCCGTTCTACTCATCGTCGCTGCCATCCTTATCTCAACCGGCCGCCACAAATTAATGGTGGAGGTTGACGTTGGTGTGACCATTGGAGTCGCGACAGCATTGGCCTGTTCTTTCATAGGACTCGCCATGTTCTTGGTCAGGACTGACAGGAAGGAAACTGCCGAAGCCGCCGTTGTTTGGACCTGGTTCACAATCGTGTGTGGAGGCAGCGGCGCTCTTCTGGTTCAGGTTGCAGATCGTTTAACATAGGAAGACATTCGGGGGCATACCCAACACTTCTTTTGATGGCAACTGTGGCTGAGTAGGCGCGGCCGTGGTCTGCTCTAGGGTGTTTCGGCTTTGAGTTCCGGCGTTTTTGCGCTTCTTGGGGGGCGATTGAGCTCCCTCGCGAGAAATGGAGGCAAATGGTATATGTTCACGTCCTCATGGGCTAATACAAATGACGCTAGTTATACTTGGGGAAACAAGGGGGATACTCTGTATTATACCAGAATTTAGATAAGCGAATTCTTCGGGAGGTGTGGTTTGTTATCGGGGGTTCATCGCCTTGAAGTGTAGCATAGTGTCATCCATAAAGAGTTTTATTTTATTTTGCTATTATCGTTAGATCGACATCTTTGCCCTTGGCCTAGGAGTAGAAACTTAATGGCTACCTAGTAGCATCCTTCGTTGTTTCTATCCGGACGACCACGAGCATCTTTGGCCCCTTGGACTAGGGTTGCCCTTCGACACCCTTCGACACTGGGGTGGCCTAGCCTAGAGTTACATAGAACCGCACCACTGGAGATTAGTCCTCGGACCGCGATCCAACTATACTATTATACTCTTGCCAAGATTTATAGCCAGTCCATGTGCCTGTTGCCACGCCCATACATGAGAGACTACTCATGTGTTTCCTGAGCCTGACCACTATTGGCACCCGAAGGAAGGCTGCGGGGTCGAGGCTTATTTTTGTGTCGCAAATAGGCGCTTGATAACACAAATCTGCATTCGGGATTGATGTGTGTATATAAATAGCTCGCATTACCTCAAAGGCGTATAGAGGTGGAGGCGTTTGCAGTGATTCTGCAGTCGGGATCCATAATGACTCGGGCATGACTTAATGCAGTGTGCCAGCGTCAAGACGAAAGATGGATTGGAGTTTGTCCCAGACAAACCCTCAGGAATACCCCAACAACCATCCCCGGGAATACTAGGGGCTCGGGAGCTCACAAATGAAGCAGCAGCTTGGATTACTGGAGTGTGGAGGTCGGTATTGTCGGCTCATCTCAATCTATTTGAATCGCCACGGGCAAGTCCAACACCGTCATAGACCGCAAAAGGGAATTATTCATTGCGTGCGGTGGCTTACGAAATGTTGAGGCTCGGCTCTCACATGTGGGAAGCCGGAGCTTGAAAGAGCCAAAGCAAAAGGGAAACGGGCTAGGATCGAGGGAGCAATGCCTCGACAGACATCAAATAAGGTTGCAGAGGTGAGGGAGCCAACGCTTACATCCGAAACGTCGTCCCATTTGGTAGGCCCTCTGGTAGAACCGGGACACACATTTCATCCCAATGCTTCTCGAGCCGCATAAAATACAGAGCCTTATCTACTGGACAGTATGTAGGTGAGGAATATCTTGTTCCGAGCATCCCACGGGTCCAGCCAAGTCAATATCCCAAATGAAGAATAATCATCCCTATTGATGCCCACAGTTCTGTTCCCAAGAGACCAAGAGACGGCCAGGAAAGGATAGTGGTACCCGGTTGGCCGGCAGAACACACCAGGGATCGAACGCACGCCTTTCCGGTGGTCTCGGGGTTCTCTGTGAATGTACATACATGCTGTGCAGCTTTCACAGACCAACCAAGCCCTGCTGATGGGTTTTTAGGAAGAGATGGATGGCTGAGGGTAGAGTGCCATCTTGGCGGGCGGTGGGTATCAAAGAGTTGCATGAATAGTCCATCGATATTTGCATATGATGGCTGTCGTCGATCGCGAGAGCTATCCGACTGACTGCACCCATTGGCAATGTGGTGCGTGCATTGCATTATTCGGGGAGGCGTCCAGCGGCTGCGCTGAGAGGGTTGGCGATTAACAGACCAGGATTAAAGTATTGTTTATTACTGACGTCTGGACTATACATGGAATAAACAAACAGGCAATTATACTTAGCATCTTGCAAGAAGTAAGATGCCACAGATGACACCTGGCTGGCGACTGGCTGGAAGAGGAAGGAAGGTGGGGTTCCCACGACGAACGGGCACCCGAGTACAGGCTCACAGCCCATTTCACACAGTGCCGAATGGTAGGTATACCATACCCCTGCACTTGGTGCACTCCTCTGTATGGATACGGTCTAGTCCCCTCTAAACAGGAGCGCGCACAGCACCCAAATGCGGGCAAGCAACCAAGTTTACCAGAACTGCGCGACGGTATTGAACCATTCTATCCAACTGCACCATTTGCTCTTTTCCTCCAATCTGGTCTTCCCATGCTAGTCTAATCGGATTTCTCTGCCGCCACCTTTGATCCCACCGCCTGCCTCTCAGACCTCCGGGCGTCTATAAGCAGTGCCTCATCCTCCGGCTCGGTGTCTTGATACTGTCAGAATCCACCAGTTTCCCTCAGCGTTGTAGGTGGCCAAAAGTTTGCCATCCATCCGCATGCTCAATAGTTTTTGAAATTGTTATAATCCCTAATTGTATGCCTGGTTGCATAACTCTTTTAGCGACTCGTGTTGCTATCAGTTAGACCCTGCGGTTACTGGAGGTTTTTTTCTTTCCTTTTCTCAAGCTCCCGTCTCGAAACCGATTTACAACGCTCAGTGTCTCCGTCTACCCCCCTCCAAAGTTTGCCGTCCATTCCACCGGCGTACCTAATCTTTCATCAACGTCGGCCATCTTCCCTCAGTCTCCTCTGTTTCATTTTCTTCTTTTACATCATCCATCCATCGCCGAATCTATCCTCCATTCAATTACTCGACGTCATCTTCGCCGGCCGCCGCGTCACCCTTTCCGAGTGTGCCTTGCAAGAGACCTCCCCAGAACTGGTCTTCTAGGGGCCCTTTATCCGTCAATACGTCTGAGAGCGGGGGCTTTTCCTTGCACAGCCTCCTCCCGCTTCGTACCTGTGGAGGCGAGAGAGAGACCACCACTACTACCACAGCTACCACCACTTATGTAACTGACGACTGGATCACTCGCCGAGTCACGACCGCCTAACCCTACCCCTACGGAGTCTCGCTCACCTGAAATCCACCCCTGACTAACTCATCCGAGCACCTCACTACCGTCATTTATTTGGACTTGGATTCTACACATCCCGCAAATTCTGCCGGTAAACTCACATCCAGCGAGTCTTTCGCTGCTGCTGCCGCCGCCGACAGAGAGCAAAACCTCGACCCCGCGGCCCTCTCTCCTATCTAGTCATTGTCGAGTACAGCTCTTCTTCAACCCCGGTCAATTTTCTTCCGACTCTTTTCCCTCTCCCAACCCCGAGTCGCACTCCTGCGACCACGACCAAATCGAAGGGCGTCAGTTTGTAGCAGCCAGCCTACGGCTCCCATCCCGTCCATTTCATCATGGCCAGCAGCTCTCGTACTCCTGCGGCCGACCCAGGCTTGCCGCTGTATGTTATTCCTCTTCGATCCTCTTGTTGGTGGCTTATGCGGTCTCTTGAAGCATCAGAATGCTGCTTGTGCCCTCTTGCCTCCCCCTTGCTCGCACCATGACCAGGCTAACGCTATCGCTCACTCATAGTCAACCAAACCTGCGTGTTACTAGTATGTATTGCGATGTACACCCCTTCACACATTTCGCCGAATGCACCTTGTCTGACAAATGATATTAGTCCTTGCTGCGGACGGACTTTACAAGCGCGATGTTTTTAGTACGTATCTCTCAAGACACCCAACTACTGGACTTGCCTCTAGGGTACCCATAACTAACTTATCTCAACCTTTAGGGTTTCCGGATCCCTTTTGTGTGGCTACCATCAACGGCGAACAGACCAAAACCACGGCCGTGACCAAGAAAACCCTAAACCCCTACTGGAATGAGAGCTTCGACCTGTGAGCACCTCCCTCGCTTGATGCCGAGTATTGAATTCCCGTCACTGGCACCATGCTGACAACACTATCAGCCGAACAAATGAAGATAGCATTTTAGCTGTCCAAATATTCGATCAGAAGAAGTTCAAGAAGAAGGATCAAGGATTCTTGGGCGTCATCAATATACGTGTTGGCGATGCCATCGAGCTAGCTCCTGGTGCCGAGGGTCAGTACCGCCGCGATGCTTGCACTGCTTGTCGATACTTGATTCATCGTTGCTAACGTCTATGATTATTAGACCAAATGCTCACAAGAGACTTGAAACGGTCGACCGATAACCTGGCAGTAAATGGAAAGCTCATCATTAACTTGTCCACCAACCTCAAGCCTATTCCTCGGAACAACCCTCTGAACCCTAGTTCACAGGCATCGTCATCTCGCCCAAGCCTTCTGACTCCTCAGAGCTCAACGTTGGCTGATAACACGTCGCTGAGGGCAAATGAACGGCCAGCCTCGTCACTGTCACAGCAACCACCGCAAGCCTCATCGGCCGTATCTCAACAGCATACGCTCCCGCTGCGACCTGCCAGCATGACGAGCACGGCATCCGCGGCTCCATCGACAGCGAATGGTGCCGCACAGGCGCCGCGGCAACCAAATTCTCTCAGCCCGTTCGAGGATGCTCAAGGGCGCTTACCCGCTGGATGGGAGAGAAGGGAAGACAACCTAGGCAGAACGTACTACGTGGATCACAATACCCGAACTACGAGTTGGAACCGACCTGCTGCTAATGGCATCAATACGGAATCTCGAGAGGCTGCTACTCAGGCCGAGCGACAGCGCCACCAGAACCGGACTCTACCCGAAGACCGGACTGGTGCAAACTCGCCTACCTTGCAAAATCAGCAACAGCAACAATCCCCCCAAAATGCTGCCCAATCAGCTCAGGCACAGGCCCTGATGCACACAGGGGCTACCAGCCCAGGCTCTGGCGAGCTGCCACCTGGATGGGAACAACGGTGGACACCAGAAGGTCGCCCTTACTTTGTCGATCACAACACAAGAACAACGACATGGGTGGACCCACGGCGTCAGCAGTACATCCGAATGTACGGGCCAGGCCAGAGCAACTCAAATGGAACGATTCAACAGCAGCCAGTCTCTCAACTTGGCCCGCTGCCGAGTGGGTGGGAGATGCGCCTCACCAACACCGCTCGCGTGTACTTTGTCGACCACAACACTAAGACCACCACGTGGGACGACCCTCGTCTGCCATCGTCGCTGGACCAGAATGTTCCTCAATACAAGCGCGACTTCAGGAGGAAACTGATCTACTTCCGGTCTCAACCGGCCATGAGAATATCCTCTGGCCAGTGCCACATCAAGGTTCGGCGATCTCATATATTCGAAGACTCATTCGCCGAAATTTCTCGACAGTCCGCCTCGGATCTGAAAAAGCGGTTGATGATAAAGTTTGATGGCGAAGATGGTCTCGATTATGGCGGTCTATCTCGAGAGTTTTTCTTCCTCCTTTCGCACGAGATGTTCAATCCCTTCTACTGTTTATTCGAGTACTCGGCACACGACAACTATACTCTCCAGATCAACCCTCACTCGGGTATTAACCCCGAACACTTGAACTACTTCAAGTTCATCGGGCGTGTTGTCGGCCTTGCCATCTTCCACCGGCGCTTCCTCGATGCTTTCTTTATCGGAGCACTGTACAAGATGATTTTGGGCAAGGCCGTTTCGCTGCCAGATATGGAGGGTGTGGACGCCGATTTCCACAGGAGTTTGCAGTGGATGCTGGACAACGATATTTCGGGCGGTATTTTGGAACAGACCTTTTCGACCGAAGACGAGCGTTTCGGAGTTATCACGGTGGAGGATTTGATCCCCAATGGTCGCAACATTGACGTGACGAATGAGAACAAGAAGGAGTATGTGGACCTGATGGTGAGGTGGAGGATTGAGAAGCGCATTGCCGAGCAGTTCAAGGCGTTCAAGGAGGGTTTCCACGAACTAATTCCCAACGACCTGATCGGCGTCTTTGACGAGCGTGAGCTAGAGCTGCTCATCGGTGGTATTGCAGAGATTGATGTTGATGATTGGAAGAAACACACCGACTATCGTGGGTATACCGAATCGGACGAAGTTATTCAATTCTTCTGGCAGACTGTGAGGTCGTGGGATGGAGAGCAGAAGTCGAGGCTGCTCCAGTTTACTACTGGAACTTCCAGGATTCCTGTCAACGGATTCAAGGATCTCCAGGGCAGCGACGGGCCGAGGAGATTCACTATTGAAAAGGCGGGTGAGCTTGGCAACTTGCCGAAAGCTCATACTTGGTGCGTTTTTCTACTAGTCCCTGCCAATATTTCCTAAACATACTAACTTTTCCCAATTTCTAGCTTCAACCGACTGGACCTGCCTCCATACAAGAACCTAGATGCCCTACAGCAAAAGTTAACCATCGCTGTCGAGGAAACCATGGGCTTTGGTCAAGAGTAGATGCACATGGTGGTTTGGCAGAGGGGCGAGAGTCATTCTCTTTTTTGGAGATACATATTAGCTGCATA
This sequence comes from Zalerion maritima, assembly GCA_022664585.2. NCBI lineage: Eukaryota > Fungi > Ascomycota > Sordariomycetes > Lulworthiales > Lulworthiaceae > Zalerion > Zalerion maritima. The sequence goes on from JAKWBI020000923.1 coordinate 14,270, forward strand.
CTTGATAGAATTGGAGGTCAGCTTGAGGCAGGATTCTTAGCTAAATCTGCTTTGAGCCTCATACGCGCTGGATGTCTTGATGCTGGCCCCTCACGTTACCTATGGTTTCATTCCCTTCGCTCGGAGTTTCATCAGGCTAGCATTGAACAGCTAAAGGGTTGGAGCCTCGGCGGGCTATGGGAGACATTCGAAGCTATTCCACAGGCTCTGCGTGCCCGCGTACACTACTGGGTGGATCGGGTTCCTTCGTATGATACGTACCAGACACAGACAAAGACAGACCGCATATGAGAGATACCATTCCTTGTCTGGATATGGGAGGTAGTTATCTATGCACACGTAGCCGATGAGTGTTGGGCATTAGGGAGGCTGTAATTGTTCGTTTATTGTTTACGCAAGAATTTTAACACGTATTGCTGGAAATATGGAGATGCGGTGTGTGGGCAAGCGAAGATGAAAGACTGGCTTTTTCGTAGTTTTTGATTGTCATGGGGCGTGGAAGCATTGTTGAACAGGGAATAGCTGTTATCCACGCGTATTATTAGTCTCAAGGTTGACGTTTATGCCAAGGTGAAGGTGAAGGCTCCTAATCCCACAACAAGTTTTCTGCTACGAGACCCTGAGAATTTTATACATGCAACTATAGCCTCTAGAAGCGTATAATTTAGTATAGATCGTCCAATGCCTTTATCCATTTAAAGAGTGCATTTGCATTTCATCTTCCTCATATATGAACCGCAAAGAGAGACATGTATATGTTTTGTTTTTTTATGTACACATCCTGATGACCCTCTCCACTGCCTTCGTTGTGCTCTGCTACCCGTGACGATACGACTTTTGCCTCCATCCTCCTCATCTCCCTCCATGCTTCTTCTTTTTGCGTTTCCATACGAGCTTAATAGCCACTTCATCCGTTTCTGAAGGGTGCATTCATGCTTTGTGTGTGTGCGTGTGCGTGTGTGTGCGCGTGTGTGTGTGCGTGTGTATAGTAGGTAACATTAGAACTTTTGCATGCATGCTCAGTATGTTCTTGACTCCCTGGCCTCCATGAGGATTCAAATACCAGTACTATCTAGGGCGGGGGGGGGGGGGGGGGGGAAACCAGTTTTATTTCCTGTACCACATCCTCGAGATCTTGGTATTCCTCATCTTGCGCTGGAGCTGGAAGATTCCTGTAGTTGGGTGGCGGGGTCAGTGGTTCGGCTTTGTTACCTTCATCCCTACGTCACACCTCCATCTCCTCGAAAAACCCGACGCCAACGCCGTATAGCTCTCAAGTCGGGGACAGAAAGGCAAGGGGGCCCCCCGGGGGGGGGGGGGGGGGGGGGGGGTGGAAACCAAAGCCAGGGAAAAAAAAACCGAAAAAAAACCCAACCCAAGTAGGCGGGCACCCCGAAATAGGAAAAGCACACAAAAGAAAAACAAAAC
>JAKWBI020000924.1:0-15692 GCA_022664585.2 Zalerion maritima
AGTAATCCCTCACGGGCTCAATGATTTTAGAAAGCGAATACTTCGCTCGCTTACGCTCACTACGTATTCCCAATAATCACCCCTATTAAAATGGCGCTCCCTACCTGGAGAATAATCAATTGGAAAGGTAATATACCGTACGCGGATTTCTTGGCGAAAAGAAGCCGGGTAATAAAACGGAAAAAAACGGATTTGGCGGAGGCAGCCCGAATTTTATAACGGAATAGGGAAGCCAGGGCTAAATACGTGGATAAAAAGAATAACGGGAAAATAAGGAAAATCCCATTAGAAAAAGGGGATTTAATATTGCGATAAATACCAATTATAAGGGTTAGGAGTACAAAGGATAAGCAAAACCCTCGATAAATAGGGCCCTATATTATTTATAAGTTTTTAAATAAAGGAAGAACGGTACAGTTTAAGAAACCTTATAAAGGGAGCCCTCCCTTTAAACATATAATCGGGAGTAATAAAATTAAAAAGTTTATTTAAAAAAACGAATGGTAAAATAAGCCGGTAGGAATTAATAATAATACCTGGAAAAAATAAAAATCTTATTTAAAATGGAATAATAAATTAAAAAAGGATTGTATAAGATTAAGCGATAAGGAGGATAGTTTAAAAGGCCATATTAGGGATAATATATTAAAAAGTTTGGGTAAAAACTAATACCGAACGGTAATATTTTATAATAATAATTGGGAGAAAAAAAACGATCCAGCCGAACGTATTATTATGGTATTATGATTAAAAAAACCACGCAATATAAAAGAATTAAAAAACGAAAAGCGGGAATCGGGGAAAATACCTTTTTTAAAAATAACGAAAAAAGTACAATTCCAAATCCTTATAATAACCACGGAAAAATTCGGTGATATTCCTTTTATAAAGAAATAAAACTATATAATATTATAAAACCTCCAAAGGAATTATTATATAAAAAAAAATTCCCCTTTTTTTATATCCCCTCCCTTATATAATAATAAGCCCTAACCAGTTTAAAACCAAATATTATAAAAAAACCCAGCAAAAACCATATACCTAAAGCTTTATTAATAACCCGAGGTATATATATATATATAAAAAAAAAACCATATTCTTTTATTTAAAAATCTAAAAGGGAATAGTTTTACGCTTTTTCCTTTCCGTTCTTATACCATACCAAATGGCCCTATTTTAAACCATTTATAAATAATAATTAAAAATAATTTCCCAATTTTAAAAAAAGGTCACCCGTTTAAATTTTAATTTATTCGTTTAATTTAGGGAAAAAAAAGGGCGGGATCCCTATTTAAAGGATTATATATAAAAGTAAAAATTCCTTTATGGGAAAATTTTAATTTTTTATATTAAAGGATATTATTAAATAATTCTATATAATATAATTTTTATTCTGGTAATAACGAAAGGATTAATCGCGGGATAAAAAAATTATGGTTTAATTTTAAAAAATTTATAATACCTTTTATTCCTTATAAAAGCGTAAACCCTTACGATAAGTAAAAGCCTAAAAGGCCGCCGCGCCATTACCGTTATTTCCTTTAAAAGCTTTATTTTAACCACCCCCTTAATTATAAGCGCCGAAAAAACCAAACCCTTATACCGGTTATATAAAAGGCCTGGTTAGGCCGGGAATATTTTTAATCCTTAAACTTAAAATGTTTATAATTTTTAAAAAATTAGGGCCGCCGAAAATAATTTCAAAATAATCCTCCCAGTATTTAATATTCTACTCCCACACCGTATTATTAAATAACTTTTTAATACGGAACTTTTTATAAAAGGTATAACCGTTATAAAAAAAATCGGAATCCGAAATTAATATATATTTTTTAAGGCCTTTATTTTCGGCTATATAAACCTTACCAAATTAAAAATAATTACCATACCTATCCCCGGTATACCTAGGAATAAAAATATATTTAAAAAAAGGGAATATATAATAAATAAAAGTATTAAACTTTTAATTTTAAAAATAACTCGCCCATTTAAAAGTATAATACTTATAAGGGTTTTTATTTCCCATGCCCTTAAATTATACGGCCAATGCTTATTAATAATAAAAATAAAGGGAGGAATATAAACCACCCATAATTTGCCCCAGAAAGCCTTTATATAAAATGGGAATAATAATAGGCCGATTAATCCTCCTATATAATATAGGGGCCAGGCTGGTAATTTTAAAAAGGATTTTAAACATATCCAGGTTAATATATATGGCCATATAAATATAATTTAAAGGAGGGTCTCTAAATAGGCCAAATTAAAAATAATAAAAAATATTTTAAAAAAGTAATAATAATTAATCCTGCTTAGCCCTAAGAGGTAAGAATAAAAAGGGTGCGAAGGTAAAATAAACCTTATAAATAAAATTAAAAACCGGCTTAAACCGGGTCCTTTTAATAAGGCTCGAGGATAGCCTTAACGGAAAAATACCAAGATAGAAGGTTTAAACGGTATTGTGCTTAAAAGGTATTTTAATTTTAAAGACCGCAACCGTACATTAGGGTGGTTAATTTAGGGGGATTAAACTGAAAAAAAAAAAAAAAAAGGACCTTTTAAATAAACCCTGGGAAAAGAGGCCCGGGCTGGTTTATTATATAAGATTAAATTAACGGAAGGTATAAGGTAATAGGGGAAAAAAAGGGAGCCAAGTAAAGCCGTTAAAACCAATGGCTAGGTTTTAAAACACCCGATTAATACGGCCTCGCGGCCTAACCGGCAAAGGAAAAAGAGCAGGAGCAATTATTAGAAAAATTAAAATTAAATAGCCTTGTATAAAATTAATAATTTGGAAAAAATATACCTGGAGGAGGGCTTCGGGTAATAATAAAAGTGGTATTAATTAAAAGGGCCGCCTAATTATAAGCAAAACGCTTAATAATCCGAGTGCGGCTTATTATAATACGAGCCCCGGGCCTTTTTATAAAAAGAGAAGAAGTGCAAGGGCGAGGGAAAGCGAAAATTATATAATAAGGTGTAGGAAAAGGAAAAGGCTGGTTTATAAATATAGCAGGTTTAAAAAAACCAGAAGGCCTATTGGCCGCTGGTAAACGCCAAATAAAAGCCAGAAGATTAGGGAGCCCCTTATAAACCTCCTTATTATTACTTTAGTTTAAATGGGATATATTTTAAAAGGATTAGGGAGTAAATTAATAAAAGGGGGTAATAAAGGGAGCGAGTATTTAAGGGAAAAAGGGCTCGAAGGAAGGGAAAAAAGCGAGGAATATATAAAAAAAAGAGTATTATAAGGAAAAAAAAGGTACCGATAAAAAGTATATAGGAGGAAGAATTATCGAAGGTATAGGAAAAAAAAAAAAGAGCAAAATTAGGCCAAAATATTTATATAATTATCCGATTAAAAATGGGAGGCCCGTTAATAATTATAAAAATTATAAGAATTATAAGGGTAATAGGGTAAAAGGGTAATAATAAAAACGCTTAAGGAAATACCTATTTACCTAAAAAAATACCACCGTTTGCCTAAAACCCGCCAATATATTTAAGCCCTATAGGTATAAATACCCCCTTTTTTCCCCCTATATTTCCTCGATTTCTTTTAACCATACCATTTTCTAATTTTAAATTTTTATAATATAATCCTATTTAGTTTATTCTTTATTTTAATTTAATTCTTTATTTTTAAATTCCCTTACCCTTTAAAAACTTATATTACCCTTAGCCTAACCCCCGGTATTTGGTACCTTTTTAGCCCTTTTAACCTAAAAACTCTAATCCAAGCATATTTTTTATTTCCTATTATTACCCAATAAAGCAAAAAAGCCTTAAATAATATTATTTTAATAATAAAAGATTATACCTTTAAAGGGTTAAGATTAAAAAACGAAACCAGCGCTTAAATATTTAAATATTCATCGAAATTTTCGTTTAAATTATCCCGAAAGGTGATTTTTTATATAAAAGCCCTTGTTAAACCTTAACGCCTATATAAAAACCAGGCCCGCTGGGAAGGGCCAATCCCCTCGTATATTTTATATATAAATAACCCAAAGCTTAAAAAAATTACCCAAAAAAACGTAAGCGTAATTATTAGGGATATATTTAACCTTATCGACCGTTATAGGAATAACCGCTTCTACTAATGGTTTTAAAGGCCCATTATTATTAAAACGTTCTTTATAAATATTTAGGCATATATATATAATATTATTAAATTATTAAAATACGACCAACCTTTTTTTTATTAATAATTAATTACCTATAAGAATTACCTCGAAATATATAACGGGGTAAATAATATTGGGTTTATAATTACGAATTTTAAACCTTTAAGGGGGCCTAAAAATATATTAATTATTAAAAATTAAGCGTCCCTTATAATTCTTTTATAATACCCGTTTTTTAAAAATTACGATTTATTTGGTATAATAAAGGTAAGGGTTAATCTTATAATAAAAGGATAAAAAAACCCGCGAATAATTTTTATTTAAAATTGCCTAAGGGGTATAATACTTATTACGTTTATATTAAAGAATATAGAAAAGGATTTTAAAAGGTATATATGGGAGGCTTGTATAAGGTTTTCGGTAATACTTTAAAATAAAACTAATAAGGGTATATTTAAAAAGTACGGCCTCCGGCCTAAGGTTCTTTTTATAATAATTATCTTTATATAAATCAGCCCCTTTTACCGATCTTAATACCTTATAATATTAAACACGCTTAGAATTATAATTTATAAATAAAAAATAATATGGATTTATACGCGAATAAAAAGGGAGGTTTATATTAATAAAAAGGCCCTTATACTTTAAAAGTTAAAGGATAATGGAAAAAGGCTATAATACCGCCTCCGAAAATTAAAATTAGGTATGGGGGGAAAAGGGAAAAGGAATTATATATTATATCCCTTCGGGCCGCCGCCTAATAATTATATAAGGCATTTTATAAATTAGGTAAAGGTATTTTATATAAATTATTTAAAGTTTATAATAGGCCTTAACCTATTAAGGAATCTCCTTAAAATAGGGTGGTTATAAGGGGAAATTAATATTATTACTCGGTATAAGGTTTTTTTACGTATAATAGCGGGAGGTAATAATCCCTAGGGTTATTTGGTTAATAATAAGAAATGGTAAAACCTAAATACGAATATAAATATTACCGGGATACGTTTTTATATATTTAATATTTATATAGGCCTTACGCCTTTTTTAATACGCCTTAAGCTTTTTAATATTAGGGTAAATTCCATAGCTCGTAAAAGGTTAAACCCGTTTAACTTTTATACGGAAAACCAAAAGAATATAATAAAGTTAAAATCGGGAAATAATATAAATTCGGATTTTATTTATAAAATTAATCCTGTATACCGAAGGCGGAGGGGCCAAATGGCTTTGGAAAAAAAAAGGGGCAACGACCGCCCTTATAAATCTCCTAAGGAAAAGCATATATTACCGGAATAAAAGCCTAATTTATTAAAATTATTTAAATTATTATTATGCATTCCTTCCCTTTTTTTTTTACCCTTTGCATATTTTATTTAACGCATATCCCCTGTTAATTATTAATCGCTACCCTTATTCCTACCCTTAAAAATAACCTTATTTTCCCCACGCGTAACTTTTACCCTTAAGCGATTATTATAATCCTAATTTCCCTTATATATTAATTAACGCTGGTAAATATATAAAAAATAATATAGGCCGTTTTTTAATATTAAGGTGGATAATAATTTCGAAGTGTTTAAGGAGAAGATTATTAAAAAGCCCTTATACCGTTTATTAATAAAAAAAAGGGCCCACCGGCCGAAAAACCCCAGATTTTATTTTATTTAACGTTATTTACCCTATCCCGGACCTAATATATAGCCTACCTATACCGAAAATTTCCCGGGATAGGTTATTATTAAAAGGAATATTAAGCGAAAGATTACGGAGGAGAAGGAAAAAAAGAAAGCTTAAAGGAGAAAGGCGGCGAGAGCAAAAAATACGGCTTATAATATTAAGTATGGCCAGCGCCGCCAATTTAAAAGGATTAGGAGGGCTCCTTAAGCTTAATTGGCACCTAATTATATAAAAAGGGGGGATAAGTATTTTATTTTTTATTTTATAAATCATTCGGAGTAAAGTTTAAATACCACTAATTAGAATAAACCCTCCGGGGAAAATAAAGGTTAGGGTATAATAAAATTTATAAAAATAAAATTATATAGCCTTATTTAATTATAATGGAATAAAAAAGGGAACGCGTAATTATTATAAAAAAATAATTAATAATATACGAAGGGCGAGGAAGCGGATAGATCGGTAATATTAATTAAAGCCAGGAAACTTTTCCTAAAATTTTTCGGACCGCGGGGCGCGGTCTTTTATTATGGGTTGGTAAAATATAATAATACCGGAGGTATTCCCCGCTATATTTATACTAAAAACCGGCGCCCGGCGTAATTGTTTAAATAATTAATTTAAAGCCTTAAAATAATCCTGTATAGGATTATATAAGAAACCAGAAGGACCCCCGGGACTTATAGAACTTTTGGGAGGGTAATAAACCATGGCGGCAAAAATTTAATTATAAAAATATAACTATTATTTAATATATTATATTTTCCCCCAAATATTATATTATCGTTTAAAAATAATCCTGTATAGGATTATTCTATGTTTTTTGGAGTATTACCACTCTTAAACAGGTAATTGGAGGTTTAACCAAACCAAACAGTTTGGTTTTAAACACCGACCATGCAGCGAGGTTATCAGACCTACTCCCCGCTATACCAGGGTAGGTTATTATTAAAAGGAATATTAAGTAAAAGGCTGCGGAAAAGGAGGAAAAAAAGGAAGTTTAAAAAAGGGAGGTAATAAGAGTAAAAAATACGGCCTATAATATTAAGCATGGCCAGCGCCGCCGATTTAAAAGGATTAAAAGGGCTCCTTAAGCTCGATTGGCTCCTAACTACATAAAAAGGGGGAATAAGTGTTTTATTTTTTATTTTATAAATCGTTTAAAGTAAAGTTTAAATACCACCAATTATAATAAACCCTCCGGGGAAAATAAAGGTTGGGGCGTAATAAAATCCATAAAAATAAAACTATACAGCCCTATTTAATTATAATAAAATAAAAAAGGGAACCCGTAATTATTATAAAAAAGTAATTAATAATATACGAAGGGTAAAAAAGCGGATAAATCGGCAATATTAATAAAAGCCAGAAAACTTTTCCTAAAGTTTTTCGAACCACGGGGCGCGGTTTTTTATTATAGGTTGGTAAAATATAACGGTACCGAAAATATTCCCCGTTATATTTATATTAAAAACCGGCGCCCGGCGCGATTATTTAAATAATTAATTTAAAGCCCTAAAATAATTCTATACAGGATTATATAAAAAGCCAAAAAAACCCTCGGGATTTGTGGGATTTCTGGGAGGGTAATAAATTATGGCGGCAGAAACTTGGTCATAAAAATATAATTATTATTTAATACATTATATTTTCCCCCAAATATTATATTATCGTTTAGGAATAATTCTGTATAGGATTATTCCATATTTTCTGGAATATTACCACTTTTAAATAGGCAACTAAAGGTTTAACCAAACGAAATAGCTTGGTTTTAAACACCGACCATGCAGCGAGGTTACCAGACCTACTCCCCGCTACACTATATAATATATAATGCTATAACTTTTAATAAACGATTAATTAATTCTTTTGCCTAGGTAAGGTTTTTTCGTATATATTGAAATATTAATAATTTAATAATCGGTTTATAAAACTTTTGGGCAATTACTTTGTTTCTCTTAAAATTTTCTTTAATATTAAAAACCACTCTTTTTCGATTCTCTTTTTTATTTTAATAACTATTAATTAATTTTATTATTTTAGGGATAAAGAAAGTCGCTTAAAGTTTAATTATTTTGGGTATTAGGAATAAAGCATAATCAGTTTCCTTTATATATTTTCTTATAAGGCAAACAATAGTCGATCTTATTTAGGTACTTTAAATATTTTTCGGTTTAAACTTTAATCTTCGTAATTTTCTTTTAGCTTTTTAAAAGTCCTATAACCTTTTAATTTGGCTATATCTTCCTTTATTATATTTAGGTTTAATATATAAAGTTTAATAAAGGTTATATTTTCCGCTATTAATTTATTATATTTCGGGTACGTTTTTTAAAACTTTTAAAAAACCATTAACAATAATATATTTTTGGCTCCGAGTACGCCTAACCGATAATTAGGCTTAATATAAAGTACCTAATTTAGGTTTTGTATAAAGCCTTATGGGATATCTTTTTTATAGCGGATTTTTTAATTTTTTTAATATATTTGGCTTTTGAGAAAGTCTATCCGTAAATTTGGCCGTCTTTATATAACCATATAAAAATAATAATTTATATTCCGATTTATTTATATATTTTAATAATCGAATATTTATTAATAAAAATGCCGAATTTTATTATATTTAATAATTTTGGCATATAAAGATTTCCCTTAATGCCTGCTTTTTATAAAATATCCGGTACTTCTAGGTTGGAAGTAAGGTGTGGGAATACGTAGTATCCGCCAAACATATTGTGAAAATCGCTAATGCGATTTAAATCATTAAGAAAGTTGGTATTTTGTTTTATCTTATTCGCTTATAATTCTATTTCTTTTTATTTCATTCACTTATAATTCTATTTCTTTTTATTTCATTCGCTTATAATTCTATTTCTTTTTATTTTATTCGCTTTTTCCTTTCTGCATTTTACTTATTATTTTATTTCTATTTCTTCTATTCGCTTTTTATCCTATACCTTCCATTTCTTTCTTTTTTCTTTTTTTTATTCGCTTTTTATTCTTTATATTTATGTATTTTATTTATTATTCTTTTTATTTTTATTCGTTTATTATTTTACTTATTTCCTTTTTCCTCATTTTATTTCTCTTTATTTTACTCGCTTCTTATTCTACTTTTTTATTTCTATTTTTTTTACTCGCTTACTTATTTCACTCGCTTACTTATTTCAATTGCTTACTTATTTCAATTGCTTCCTCATTTCCCTCCCTTACTAATACTATTTGGCTTAATTGGAAAGTTTTTTAAAAGTCTGAAAAACGTGGTTACTGGCTGATTTAAACTTATGCATTTTAGGTTTATAATTGTCATAGGCCCGCCCATAATACGACGTGCGTGCGCCGCGGGCTAGCCACGGGACCGATACGTATAAAACGCTCCCATCCTATCCGCCCTCCGCTTTCCCTCCTCCTCCTCCTTCCCCCTTTCCCGTAAATCGAATATATATATTATTATAATACTTATTATTATTCCTTAATATAACCTTAGCCTTTTATATATATTCGATTTTTAGGTAATTTTTTATTATATTTTATTCCGTACCTACCTTATAATACCTCTATGATAAATAATAATCCGAATAAAAATAATTAGGCTTTCGCCGGCGGATAAGATTAATAAACCCTCCCCAAAACGGTAACGCTACTTATTTACCAAAAAATAACCCGGGCATTTGCAACCATTAATAATAAGTCCGTCGCCGAATTAAATAATATGGAAAAACGCTTAATTTAAATGCTTGCGGCCCTTAATACCCGGATTTCGGCGGCGCATTAAGCGCCGCCCGCCTTAATAAATTATAACCCGCCGGTTATAATAATCCCATAATAAAGGCAGCTCCCCTGGCCGGCGAAATTCGATAATAATAAAGTAAAATAAAAAGTATTCCGGGTCGAAATCGAATATAAATTAATCCTAAACCAAAACCTTATTAGGGGTAATGCGTTTTTATAATATAATATTAATACCTATTTAAAAAATAAGCCGAAAGCCCTTATTATAATATTTTACGGTAAAGGTAAATCAATAGGTTAAAATCCCGCGTAATTTATTTTATATTTAAAAACGGTATTCGGGGACCTTAATAATTATAAATAAACGGCGAAAAAGCTTTATTTTTTATATTAAGGGGAAAGGTAATTATTCCTAATTTTTTATTCCCGGTTTAAATAATTCCAAATAAATATAAGGGGCGCCGTATAAAATAACTTTATTAAGCTTATATTATTAAATAAAATAATATACCAGCGCCTCCGTTTAATATTAATATTGGTTTATTTCCTTAATTTTTACCAAAAATGGGTTCGTATAATTACTAATATTACGTTCCGCTTAAATTTAATATTAAATAAAAAAAGAAGCAGTGTATTAATAATATATTAATCGTTTTTTTAAAAAAACCCGGATACCTTAATATTAGGGGTAAATATTATAAATTTTAAATTAAAAAATAAGCCATGCCGCGCTAAATGGGTAATCGTAATTAAAATAAAGCGCCGGCGTAAAAAAGGCTAATATATTTAATACGGATCGAATAATTATTTTATTTTAAAATATACATTAACCCCGGCTAAGCCAGCCAAAAAAGTCCGGATTAATATTATGGGTATAATACCCCACCCGGGGGCGTTAAATAAGAATAAAAGGGAAAATAAATTAAAAGGGTAATTTTTAGGGGTAGGTATACCTAAAAACCGTTAACGCGGAGCGAAATAATAAAGGGGATAAAGCGGATAAATGGTACCCCCTTTTTAATAAACGTTTATTTAAATAGGATTTATTTTACCGATACTTTTATTAATAACGGGTACTTATATTACGGCGCAATTTATAATTCCCTTATTATTAAACTCCGCTTTTTATATATTCCAATACCCGTTAGGGTATTAATATATATATTCGTATTACCCGTATAATAAAAAGTTATAATAATTAAAACGATATACGTAAATATTAATATTAATAGGTATTCCTAATATTATTTTTATTACCCCATCCCGAACCTTTTATACCCGGTAATATTGGATAAATTATAATACGAAAAAAAAGTAATTATATATAAAGCGGTAAAAAAGCGGATTTATATTGGTAAGGCGAACCTTTCCGTAAGAAAAAAGGGGTCGAAAAACGCCGTTTTGGCGGATATATAATTAATTAATATTACTGCCTTATATATTATAATATATAAAATAAAAGCGAGCGATTTAATATTATTCGCAATATCCCTATATAATATTAACGAATAATTAAAAATATTAATGGCCAAATTATTTTGGCCACCCGATAAATTAAAAGGGCTGGAAAATATATTCGAATTCGATAAAAAATAAGCGTTATTACCTTACCGCGGTTCCGTAAACTATACGATAAAATTGGTAAAAAATACCGAGGAAAAAAACCCGTAAATATTATGGGGTCCGATTTATAATATATTAAGGGAGGAATTATTAGTCTTATAAAAAACCTTAACGAAGTTATTTAATAAGGGTTATATAAGGGCCAATAGCTTTTCCGTACGCGCCCCGGTATTTTTTATTAAAAAACCGGGGGGCGGGTTATATTTTGATTATAATTATAAGGGGTTAAACGCGGTCACACGCCAAAACCATTACCCCTTACCGTTTATTTATAAAATATTATAAACCCTGGCCAAGGCGCGTTAATTTACCAAGGTAAATATTAAAACCGCTTATTATAAACTGCGTATTCGCCACGGGAATAAATAAAAAATAATATTCGGAATTTATTTCGGCCTATATAAATAAACGGTAACCCCGTTCGGCCTTAACGGTGCGGGAGTATTATTTTAATAATATATTAATAATATATTATATAAATGTTTCGATATATTTTATACGGTATATATAAATAATATACTGGTTTATTTAAACGGTATAAAATAAAACCATATATTAAAAATCCGCCAAATTATAAAAAAACTCCGTAATATAGGCCTTTAATTAAACCCAGCCAAATGCCTTTTCGCAGCGAAAAAAATAATATATTTTAGGTTTATTATAATAATAGGAAAAGGGATTTACGCCGACCCGGAAAAATTACGGGCCATACCCGAATAAAAAAAGCCCATAATTATAAAAAGGGTCCGCGGCTTTTTAGGCTTTATTAATTTTTATAAGGAATTTATCGACCAGTTTTTTAATTTAAAATTCCCGCTTTCCGCCCTTTTTAAAAAGGGAAAAGGGTTCCATTAAGGCTTTACCAAATTCGAAGCATTCCAGCGATTAAAAAGGGCATTTATAGCCCCCCCGGTATTAATATAATTCGACCCGGCGGCGGAAACGGTTTTAAAAACCGATAATTTAAAATAGGCAATAAAGTTTTACTTTTTTTAACGGAATAAAGCGGGAATACTATACCCCGTGGCCTTTTTCTCCCAGCGATTAATACCCGCCAAATATAATTATAATATTTATAATAAAAAACTCCTAATTATAATAAAAAATATAATAATATAAAATATAAAACTCCGTAATATAATCGGCGTATTCCAGGTACGCTCGAATTATAATAATTTACGGTATTTTATAATTAAAAGGCGTTTATTAAAATACTAGGTTTATTAATAAAAATAAATATATCGGTATTATTTTTAATTAAAATTCCGCCCCGGCCGGTTATCCCTGGCGCCCGACGTATTATTATGGCGGGATTAAAATATACCAAAGGGGGAGGGAAATAAACGCCTTACCGGCCGTAATTTTTAATTAATTTAAAACGATTAATTATCGGCGGCCATATATAATATAGGGGCCCTCCCGAGCCCGCTATTTAAAAATACCGAGCTTTAAGAATTATGGTTTATAATAGTATAATATAATAATTAATATAAGGTTATACGAAAGGTAATCGAAAAAAGGGAATAAACATTCCCCCCGAATATAAAAATAAAGGTTTTTATTATAAAATACTCCCTCGGGCCTGAGGGACATTTGCGTTTTAAGGACCGATATTAAATATTAGCGTGGAAGTAATTATAAACCGCCCTTATTTAATAGGCTTATAATTTTATAATTACCGGCCATCCGGAACGCAACGGAATAATAATAATATTATTTTAGAATTATTTTTGGCCGAATATAACCCGTATGGTGCGCCATTTTATACATAATTATAATATATACGGTAGGACCACCGTATGGAAAAACCAAAAAAAAGGCTTATTTAAACCGCTCCTAATGGCGGACCGTTTTTAAAGCAAAATATCCGTGGACTTTATAATAAACCTCCCCGCCGCGGACCCGTATAACCCCCGCTTTTTAATAATAATTATTAATCGCCTTTATAAAGGCGTAATTTTAAAAACCATAATATTTATAATGGCGGAGGTATACGTAAAAAGGTTTATATAATACTTTTAATATTTCCACGGCTTCCTTAAAGCGATTATAAATAATCAAGGATCGAATTAGGTGAGCGGCTTTTAATAATGCTTATACGAGTTAATAAATATAATATAATAATTATTAACCGCGTTTTACCCTTAAACCGACGGCGCAACCGAATAAACAAACCAGGAAATTTAGTATTTTTTACGGATATTTATATTGGTAAAATAATTAAACTGGCCCGGGCTTTTATTGGCGGCGCAATTAATTATTAATAACCGCGATTTATTAATAATTTGCCTTAGCCCGTTTTTTATTACGCATGGGTACCACGTGGCACTTATAATAAAACGTAATAACCCAGGGCCCTTAAAGAAATCGCCGCGGGGCCGCGTTAAGCAATTCCTGGATAGGCTTAAAAAGGCCACCGAATAAGTATAAATGGCGATAATGGTAATATAATAATACCACGAAAATATAACGAATAAGCACCGTTTGCCCGCGGAAAGGTTCGAAATAAATAATAAGGTATAATTTTCCTTATATAATATAATTATTGCACGGCCTTTATAAAAACTGGATTGGCTTTATACCAAATATACGATTACGCGAATAATAAACTTATATATAATAAAATTAAATATACCTATAAATATTTACCCACGCTTTTATATAAACCTTTTACAGCGGGTTAATAATAACCCCTTATCGTTTTAAATTTAAAATAATATATAACCTTTATTAATTTAAGGTAATAAATTAAGGGAAAATAAATAATAAATAAAGGGTATATTTAAAGTACGGACCTAAAAGCGGAATCGCGGTTTTATTAGGCAGGTATTGGTAAAATAATAGGGCTAGGCGGAATTAACCTAAAAGCCGTTATCCTATTTTATAAAAATAGCGGTATTAGACCATTATAAGCGGCATTTCGGTAATATAATAATATATAATAGCCCCGCATAGGCCGTATTACGGGCGGTATTAATGGTAATATTATAATAAAAATATTAATAATATAAAAAAAGTGGAATTTAAAAAAATATAACCCTTAATATATAAGGCGCCGGTAATAATTAAAAAAATAAAAAAATAAAAGGTAAATAATATATTACGGGCCACCCGTGGCCCCGTATAAATATTATAAATATAAGGATTAATTAATAAATACCGGCGGCGAGTTTTTAAATAATTAGGTTTATATTAAATTTAATAACGTTATTATATTTGGTAAAGGCGCCGCGGGCAGGTAATAATTTCCGCCCCGGGAAGGAGGTAATATTAATAAAGGGCGAGGGCGGAATAAAAAATTAAAAGGATTAATAAAAAACCCGAGGCGAATCCGAAGCGAAAAAGGAATTTATACGGTCCCGAAAAAGGGCCAATAGTTTTTCCCTAACGGTGGTAATCCTGCCGACCGATTTAATAAATAATATAACCTGGCCAGGTATAAGTATTATATTAATAACGGGCGCGGTAAAGGCAGCCGGCACCAAGCCGGTATAATACCCCGTATTAATACGGCGGATAATTTTATTATTAAATTAATAATAGGCCTAATTTTAAAATAAGGAGGGGCAAATACGCAGCGGGTTAAAGGCGGATTTACGGCAAAATTACCATAAGGGCTCCTAGTTTTGGCCGCGGTAATTAGGGTAATAATAATAACCTTAATATTAGGGGTATCGAAGTATTGGCGGGTTAAATTAACGGCGGAATAATCGCGGAAATCCTTATAAAGGCCTATTATTATTTATAATATTATAGGTATAATTATTTTTAAAATATAAAAAATAAATAATACCTCGCCTTATAAATTAATACCGGGTTAATTATAATTTATTATAATAATTAAAAAAAGCCCTTACCGGATTAATTATAATAATGGTGGGTGGTATTATTAATAATATATTAAATATAAATTTTATAAGGTTTATTATATTTAGCTCCGGTAATAATATCCTGCCCTAATTAACCCCGGAACCGCAGCGATTTTGCGTAAAAAAATAACCATTTATTTTAATAATCTTCGTTTTTTTAATAAGGTTAATATAAACGGTGGGGGTTTTATATTATATATAGCGGATTAATAATACCTTATAGGCGTAAAGGGCGGGGATACCACGTACTTTAATAATAATAAAAGCACGGGTAATTATGCTTTTATAAGCCGCCGGTTTTACGGCGCCACCGTTATAAAAAGCCGGGCTACGCGGCGCCAAAAAGGCCGGCGCGGTACCAATACCGTTAAGGGTGTAAGGATTAATATTAAAGGTATTAAAGATTATTATACCAACCATTAATAACCGCCCCCGTAATAATTTAAATACGGAAAAGGATTTATGGAAATTTATTATTAAAAATTTAAACGGAATTTAACCGGAGAAATTTTAATTAATATTAGATCGGTATTTAAGGCCCGTATAACCGCCGTTTTAAGCGTAAAATACCCAAAAAGGTGCTCGGCGCCTATAAAAATACCGAGGGAGGTAATAAAAAAGGAGGGGGGGGTTTAAGGGGGGGGGGGGCAATATACGGGTA
>JAKWBI020000925.1:0-15675 GCA_022664585.2 Zalerion maritima
AGGGTATAGGATAAAAAGCGAATAGAAGAAATAGAAATAAAATAATAAGAGAATAAAAAAAAGAAAAAATAAAGCAATAGAAGGTAGAGGATAAAAAAGCAAATAGAAGAAATAGAAATAAAATAATAAGTAAAATGGAGAAAAGAAAAAGCGAATGAAATAAAAAGAAATAAAATTATAAGCGAATGAAATAAAAAAAAGAGAATTATAAGCGAATAAGATAAAACAAAATACCAACTTTTTTAATAATTTAAATCGTATTAGCGATTTTTACGATATGTGTGGCGGATATTACGTATTGCCATACCTTATTTCCTACGTAGAAATACCGGTTATTAAATTAAATTAAAAGGCGACCATTGCGAAAACCCACCGTATAATAAATGGCAAATTTTATTTAATAGGATATAATTTATAAGTATAAAATATATGGGAAATTAATAATTAATACAGGACCGGAAAAACGAGGGTTTTTAAATAAGTTTATAAAATAAATAGGCTTGGCCAAAATTATAATATTGGTGTATAATTTATAATTGTAAGGAGGAATAAAATACCACCATTTAAATACCAGGGATATATTATTAAAATTAGGCGGTAATTATATTAATATATACCCAGGGGTATTAATGAAATAAAAAATTATAAGAAATTAAATTATAGAATCTTCCCCATACGCATTATTATACGGTTGCAAAATGGTTACTCTTATTAAAATGGCGCTCCTTATTTAAAAGATAATTAATTAAAAGGGCAATATACCGTACGCGGACTTTTTAATATAAAGGAGCCGGGCAATAGAACGGAAAAAAGCCGATTTGGCGAAGGCAGCCCGAATCCTATAACGGAATAGGGAAGCCAGGATTAAATATATGGATAAAACAAATAGCGGGAAAATAAAAAAGGTTGTATTAAAAAAAGGGGATTTAATATGATAATGGATAGCAGTTATAAGAGGCAGGAATATAAAGGATAAGCAAAACACTTAATGGATAAAACTTTATATTATTTATAAGCTTTTAAATAAAGGAAAAACGGTGTAATTTAGGAAACCTTATAAAGGGAGCCCTTTTTTTAAACGTATAATTGAAAATAATTAGGTTCAGGAATTTATCCAAAAAAACGAGGAATAAAATAAGCCGGTAAGAATACATAATAATTCCTGGAAAAAATGGGAATTTTATTTAAAATAGAATAATAATTTAGGAAATTGTTATATAGGATTAAGCAATAAGGAGAATAGTTTAAAAGGCCATATTGTAGCGGGGAGTAGGTTAATAAGGGAGGCCTTTATAAATTAGGAATTAAAGGATAATAAAAAGAAATTATATGACAGGTTTTAAAAATTAAAATTAAGTATAGGGGCAAAAGGGAAAAGTAACCATATATTATATGTCTTCGGGCCACCACCCTAGGGTTATATCATATATTTTATAAAATAAGTAAAAGAGTTTTATATAAATTACCCCAGGTTTATTATAACCCTTAACCTAATAAAATTCCTCCTTAAAATAGGGTAATTAGAAGGGAAAATTAATATTATTATTTAATATAAGGTCTTTTTACGTATAATAACGGAAGGTAATAATCCCCAGGGTTATATAATTAATAATAAGGAATAATAAAGCCTAAACGCAAATATAAATATTACCGGGATATATTTTTATATGCTGAATATTTATATATGTCTTAGTCGTTTTTTAATTCCCCCTAAGCTTTTCAATATTAGGGTAAATTTTATAACTCGTAAGGGGATAAACCCGTTTAATCTTTATCCGGAAAAACAGCCGGATATAATGGAATTAAAATGAAAAAATAATATAAATTCGGATTTTATTTATATGATTAGTTTTATATACCGAAGGCGGAGGAGCCAGGTAAGTTTGAAAAAAAAACGGGGCAGCGAACGCCGTCGTAAATCTCCTAGGGGAGAATATATATTACTAAGGCGAAAGCCTAATTCGTTAAAATTATTTAAATTATTATTATATACCCCGTTTTTGGTTTTTTACCGTTTATATATTTTATTATACGTATATCCCCCGTTAATTATTAATCGTTGCCCTTACTCTTATTCTTAAAAATAGGCTCGTTTTCTTTATACGCGGCTTTTATTCTTAAGCAATAACCACCGCCTTAATTCCCCTTCTATATTAATTAACATTAATGGGTATATAAAAGGTAATATAGGCCGCTGTTTAATACTAAGATGGATAATAATTGCGAAATATTTAAGGAGGAGGTTATTAAAAAGCCTTAAAACTGTTTATTATTACAAAAAAGGGCCCACCGGTTAAAAATCCTTAAATTTTATTTTATTTAGTATTATTTATTTTATCCCGAACTTAATGTACAGCTTATTTATACCGAGAATTTCTCAGGGTGGGCTATTATTAAAAGGAATATTAAGCGAAAGGCTGCGGAGAAGGAGGAATAAAAGGAAGCTTAAAAAAGGGAGGCGATTAGGGTAAGGAATACGGCCTATAATATTAAGCATGACCAGCGCCGCCGATTATAAAAAAATTAAAAGGGTTTTTTTAAGCCCGATTGGCTTTTGGTAATATAAAAAAAAGGAATAAGTATTTTGTTTTTTATTTTATAAATCGTTTAAAGTAAAGCTTAAATGCCACCGGTTAAAATAAACCCTTCGGGGAAAATAAAGGCTAAGGTATAATAAAATCCATAAGAATAAAATTATATAGTTTTATTTAATTATAATAAAATAAAGAAGGGAACCCGTAATTGTTATAAAAAAGTAATTAATAATACGCTAAGAATAAGGATACGGATAGATTGATAATATTTATAAATGCCAGGAAATTTTCTCTAAAGATTTTCGGATAGCGGGACGCGGTTTTTTATTATGGGTTAATAAAATATAGCGGTGCCAAAGGTATTCCCCCCGTTATATTTATACCAAGAACCTACGCCCGGCGCGATGGCTTAAATAATTAATTTAAAGCCTTAAAGTAATGATGTATAGGATTATATAATAAATTAAAAGGACCCTTGGGATTTATGGGACTTTTGGAAAGGCAATAAACCATGGCGGTGGAAGTTTGGTTATAGAAATATAATTATTATTTACTATATTATATTTTCCTCTAAATACTATATATTTATTTAGGAATAATCCTGTATAAAATTATTCCATATTTTTTAAAGCGTTACCATTCCTAAATAGGCAACTAAAGGTCTAACCAAACCAAACAGCTTGGTTTCAGACACCGACCATGCAGCGAGGTTATCAGATTTACTCCCCGCTATAATCGCCATAAACGGAAATATCCGTATTTGCCAGCGATACTAAGGAAATAAAACGATTAAATTGGTTAAAATTTTAATCGTTTCTTTTCGCTGCAAATATATAAATATTAGGATTTATATCCTTAATAAATGTAGGGGATTTAAAATAATTCCGTGGGAAATAAAAACGGAATGTTTTTTCCCTAATACGGCGATTTTTCCTAAAGCAATACTCCTAAAAGCATTTATGCACTTAAACTTTATTAATAATCTGGGCCAAGGTTAAAAAAGTTTACCTTTTAGCGCAAAAAGGCTAGCAAAGGACTTTGAAAAATCAGAAAGGTTTTATAAATGGCCATTAAATGGATTTATAGCTTCGATATAGGCCCCCTAATAATCTGCAAGGGCTTAGCGGGTTTCGGGTAAAAATAAATTATTGAGTGGCTTATTAGGAAAAGATTCGAGCCAAATAAATCCATATAAATGTGGTAATTTACGTGATTCCCATTCATACCTATTAATAATTAGTGAATAGTAAAAAAAAAAAAAAAAAAAGATAGAAAATTAAAAAAATAAAGGAAAGGAAAAAAAGAAATAAAAGAAATAAAGAAATAAAATCATTACTTACAGGGTCCAATAATTAACCACTTTAAATTTAGGCTTAAGGAAATGTTCCATAAAAGCCGCAAAACGGGCATGAAAATGGTAGGCGGTTATATGGGGATTATTATATAATATTCACCTAACTAGACGGAATTTCTATGCCCCATAAGTATTTTTCCATTCTTTATATTAAGGGGAAAAGCGAAAAAAAGAATGCCAATAAATATCGGCAGTATTAAATATTATAAACAAATTAGGGCAGCCAATACAGCGTACCATGGCCTGTAATTCCGCTTTTTTAAAAGTCCAAAAGGGTCTCGAGCCTTTAATAAGGGCTAAAGAGGGGAAAATAAAATCCTATAGGTGCTAAAATTCAGGGAAGTTTTCCTTAAAGGCCAGCCGAATTTAGTTTAAATCCCAGTTGGCAGGGGTATCGTTCTTGGTACGATTAATATAAAATGTCGATTTTCTCCGTACTTGTTACCGTATGATTATATTATTAGCCATAAAGCAAAAAATAGGATAGTGGGCAAATCTAGGTAATTAATTAATAATAAAAAGAAATAATAGAAATAATAGAAAAAAGGGGAATTTACACCGTTTATTATAATATCGTATAGTATGGATTAAATAATCCTGCAATTTAATAAAATAATACCGTGGGGTATTAAAATCGGCCTGGCCTATAAAAATTAAATAGGAAAAACTATGATTAAATGATACTAGGGATTTATCGTATTCGTTAATAAGGGTAGACCGGTATATGAGTACTAAAAGCTCGGTAAGGCCAGTATTTACATTATTTTAATTATATTATTAACGAATTTCGGCCTGTAAATGGTTAATTTCCAGATTCTTAAATTATAAATTAAAAACCGCTATGAAAAATAAGTTATGTATAAACTACTTTTTATCCTAAATAGTTAAATTATTAGCAGAAATAATGTCACCAATAATAATCGGGATTTAATCGAAAATATCCCCATTATTTGGTAACTACTGTATTACCTATAAGGAAATATCGATATGCTTATAACCAGGATGGTTTTGCTTTGAATACAGCACCCAGGTCTGTTAAATAAAATAAAAAGAAAATAAAAATAAATACAGGAAGGAATAAATGCGGATAGGAATAAATGGGGAAGAAAATAAATACCTTAATCCTTGATTTTCTAACCTTAAATTCCCCCATATACTTCAGCAAACTGGGGATCTTCCTGGTAATTTTTGGGCCGAATAATAATAATTTCCAAATCTTCTGGAAATAATGGATATTATTGATAAACCTGGACAAATAATATATTAATAAAAATATTAGAAAAATAAATTATAACAAGAAAAGATATGTTGGTAATATTCCTTGCAAAATTTACACAATGGCCTTTATACCGATATTATGCCCCCCGTCCCTGGCGTACTTAACTAAAAGTATGCACGCTAGAAATTATTATTTGCTCTGTTTAAAAAAGCTCACGCAAATAATCAGGTATAGGGCTGAAATCCAGGTTATTCTCTACTGAATAAAAGAAAAGGCTTATCGGCAGCCTTTTTATCGTCTTTAACTCGGCATTTTCGGCAAAGTCCTTCCTTTAATAAATCCATATTGAATTATTTTTCTTGGCAATGGAAACAAAATTCCATTATGGATTTATTTCATACTGAATAGAAATTCTACATTAAATTAATATCATCGGCGGAAATAGCAGGTTATTAGAAAGGATATGATGGATTTCTTACCGTTAAATTATAGGGGGCGGAATAATCAGCTTAAAAATCCAAATAATCGGTACCGGTTATGGTAAAAGGTAAAGGGGAATTTAAAAATGAGGGAATAATGAAATAATTATTAAAAGGGGAAGGGGGTAAAATGTTTAGAGAATGAAAGGGGAAGGAATTAAAAAATGCCGTAGAAATAATAAAAGGGTCCGAGGAAAAAAAACTCGATGTGGAAGCCTATTAAATAAATTAATAAAAATATTATAACAATAAAAAGCGTAAAAAATAAATATTAATAATTACCGTTAATTATAGTTGTTTAAAACTTTTGCTTCAGGATAAGGGTAAGGTCAAAGGCAAAGGGACAAATAAAAAGGAAAAGGGATTAAAACAAGAATTTAATAAAATAGGAATGGTGAATTATAAAGATAGTGGTCGTTATGCCTATTAAATCTGTTAAATATTAGATTTTATAAATATACACAAGAAAAAAGTAAATTAATATACCGTAATTTATAAATCATTATTACTACGCCCTCTGGTTGGAGCATATTGGGGGGGGCTTAAAACTTCAAAGGTTCGCTTATTAATAATATTTTATTAAGCAATATTTCGGCAATTTAAATAAACTTAAATGGGTTTTTTTTAAAAGCGAGGATTGTTAGAACGGAAAGAATACCATTTATTATCTTCTTTATAGTATTTTGCACAGATTTTATTTCCTTGCCAAATGGGTCAATTTTGGCACTTTATATTAAATAAAATTCTTGAAAACATGTGTTACAATAAAAGGGAAAGTTATAAAATGCAGAACAAATTTAGAAACCCGATACAAATACCGATAAGGAATAGGGATAATAAAATGTCACATGATAAACGGCGATCAAATGCGTTTCCAATAATAATAAACCTTATTTACATTATTTAATAACGAAAAGAAGATCGTAAAAATAAAAGAAAATATGTTTTATATAGCTACGCTTTTAATAAACATTTTTATAAATTCCATTTCTTTTTATCATTTTTATTACGGTGGATGCGGGCAAGGATAGGTTTGTAAAACAGTAAATGCATAGACATTTTATTATTGGTCGTATGGGGCTTAAACTACATGGGTAAACCACATCAAATATATTTCTCAGTTTATTAATAAGCTTATAGCTCTTTTTTGGAATTACTAATAAGGGTTTTTAAATATTGCAAAATAATAAGAATATATTATTTCATATAATTATATTAATGAATATACCTGCAAATTATTAAAAAGTGGTTTTTCGCCTAATTAGAAAGGACTTTATACTTTTCACCTTTTAAGCCCCTTCCCCCCTGTAACTTTTAATAATCCATTACTGGCTTAATGATTTTAGAAAGCGAATACTTCGCTCGCTTACGCTCACTACGTATTCCCAATTATAAAGGCGGGAGGTAATTTTATGATAAAAAAATACAACAACCTACGAATAATTTTTATTTAACAGTATTATAGCGGTAATATACTTAGTATCTTTATTTCCGAGAATATAGGGGAGGACTTTAGAAGATATAAATAAAAGGGTTATATAAAGTTTTTAATAACACTTTAAAACGAAACCAATAGGGGTATATATATATAGTACGACGTCCAATTTAAAATCCTCTTTATAATAATGATCTTTAGATAAATTAGCACTTTCCACTGATTTTAATACCTTACAATATTAAAAACGCTTAAGGTTACGTTACATAAATAAAAAATAAATTGGATTTATAGGCGAATATAAAGGGAGGTTTATATTAATAAAAAAGCCGTTATACTTGAAAAGTTAAATGATAATGAAAAAATGTTAGACTATTGCTTTGGGGAGTTTGAATTAATTAAATGAGGACAAAGAAAAGAAATTCTATATTATAGCTCTCTGGGCCATCGCCCCAGGGTTCTATAAATTATTTAAGGTTTACCATAGGCCTTAAACCTTTAAGAAAAACCGTTAAAATAACGTAGTTATAAGGAAAAATAAGCGCTATGATTTAAGATAAGGTCTTTTTATATATAGTAGGGGAACATAAGAATTTATAAGATTATTTAAATAATAATAAGGAATAATAAAGCTTAAATATGTATATAAATATTGCCGGGATACGTTTTTATATATTTAATAATTGTATAGGTTTTAGGCCCCCTTTAATCAGCACTAAATTTCTTAATATTAGTGTAGATGTTATAATTTATAGGGAATAAATCCGTTTACCTTTTATATAAAAAACCAAAAGACTATAATAAAGTTAAAATCTGGAAATAATATAATTTCGGACTTTATTTATATAATTAATCCTACATATCGAAGGCGGAGGAGCCAGGTAACTTTGGAAAAAAATGGTGATAGCGAACGTCCTTATAAATTTCTTAGGGAAAAGTTGTTATTGGCCCACCTATGTCATGATGAACGTACACCTCCGGCTAACCGCGGGACCGACGCGTATAAGATGCTCCTCATAGATCGCTCCTTCCGCTTTTCCTCCCTCCTCCTTCTCTTTCCTCCCTTCCCGTAGATCGAATATACATACTATTGTGGCACTTATCGTCCCTCCTCGACGTGACTTCAAGCCATCATAAAAGTATATATTACCAACGCGAAAGCCTAATATATAGGAGTTATTTAAATTACCATACCGCACCCTTTTTTCCCCTTTTTTACCTTTTGCACGCTTTAATATACGCATATCCCTTATTAATTATTAAACGCTGTTTTCGTTATCACCCTGAAAAATGGGTTCCTTTTTTTTACCTCCGGCTTTTACCCCTACTCGATTACCGTAATCTTAACTTTTTATATATACTAATTAATATTAATAGTTATATAAAAGGTAATATAAACAGTTTTTTAATATCAATATTAATAAGAATTTCGAAGTATTTAAAAATGAAATTATCGAAATGCCCTTTTATTATTTATTAATAAAGAAAAAAGCTTCTTGGTTACAAAACGCCAGATTTTATTTTATTTAGTATTATGTACCCCGTCCCAAACCTAATAAATAACCCACCGTCATCAATAAATTCCCAGGGTGGGTTATTCATAAAAGGATTATTAAATAAAAGGTTACGGAAAAAAAGGAAAGAAAAAAACCTTGGAAAGGGGAGGCGGTAAGAATAAAAAATCACGCTATAATATCAAATATGGCCAGCGCCGACGATTAAACAGGGTTGAAAGGGCTTTTTAAGCACGATTGGCTTTTGGTAATATAAAAAGGGCGATGAATATTATATTTTGTATTTCTAAATCGTTTAAAATAAAACTTAAATGTTATTAATTAAAATAAAACCTTCGAGGAAAGCAAAGGCAGGGGAATAATAACATTTATAAAAATAATATAATATAATTGTCTTTAATTGTATTTAGATAAAAAGGGAACCTATTGAGAAGGAAGCATTAGATGTTTACTTCTTTATGTAGCATTATTATTAGTTTTTAGTTTTTCCTTACTAATAGGTAGATTGGAATAATAAGAGATTTCCTTATCTATAGGCGTATGCCTATATAAGGATTAAACTCTTGGCATTTTATAAGAATAATAATAATATTCTTTTTAATAATATTTATTACGCTAATATAAGGTGTTTATTTTTTATATACTTATAATCCTACTAAATTTACCAAGATATTTATTCTTTATTAATAAAAATAAGAAAATACCTTTATTTATTTCTCATTTGGTGCCCCTTTTATGGAGAATTTCTTTCGGCTATTTTTAAAAAATGCAGGGATTTTAAACATTTAAATAAGCGGGCGCTTAAAACCAAAGTAAATAATATTAATATATTTTAAGTATTAAATATAGGAAAAGGATTATTGCGTCGCCCTAAAACGGGGCGTAAAAAAGGTTTTTTTTATTTTGGACCAATAAAGAAATAAAATAAGTGTTAAAAATTTGGTATATATATATTAAGCCGATCGTAAAAAACCGTAAAATAATCTTAAAAACCGATATTATATTCTTTCCCAAAAATAAATAACCAGGCCTACTCGAATTAAAAAATAATAAATGGTATATATTCCAGGAAAAAAAGGTCGGATAATCTCGGCATTTAAAAAAGGGGTTTAGCTTTGGTTAAAAACCATAATTAAATAAAGGGTTAAAAGCTTCTCCCTATATTAAGGGGAGGTAAAAAGGTAAAAAGTATTATATTATTTTATATTATATAAAAAGGGGGCTCAAAGTTTACCTATTTAAGCGAATTAGTAAAAGGGAGAAAAAAAATATTTTGAATATTTTATAATAAATATTATAATAGAAAGGAGACTGAATCTATATAATAAATCAGTCCTTAACCAATACAAAGGCTTAATTACCCTAAATTATATCATTATACCTTTTATAAAATTTATCCGGTAATATATTAAGCGTACCTAAAGGGCAAGGTATAAAGCCTAAACTATAATCTTTAAAGGAAAAAAAGGACCCAAAGCCAGAACCTTCGACGGAGATTTTTTAAAAACCAAAGCCTAAGCATATAAAAGAAAAACGCAAAGCATTTTCTAATCTTAATCCAGGAGGAGGAAAAAAATCCCGGTTACCTATTCCAATATAAGGTAATCCCAGATTATTTTAAAAATTATTTTAAACCACTGTCCAAATTAAGGAAAAAAAAGCTTTTAATCGATTTTAAAATACTGGGAATAATTCCGTACCCTTATTCTATTCGAGCAACCGGGAAAGATTTAAAGCCCGTTATCTAGTGAGAAGATTACGTAAATAAGTTGGTAGGGGCAAATTATCGACATTTAATAATCCGAATAATATAATAATAATAGGGTTAATAATAATATAAAACCAAAATAATTATTGGCATATAATATGGGCTATATATAAATATATATTCAAGCGATCGATAAAAAAGCTTAAAAATATACACCCAAACTTAAAAAAAGCCGTAAATTTTTATTAAATTTTTAAATTATTTTCCCAAATAACGTGCTCCCGTAAAAGTAAAAAACCTAAACTAGGCAAAAAAGGTTTAAAATATTTTAAGGATTAAAACGCGATATTATGGCTTATTAAATATAACCAGGCCATGGTAAATATAAATTTAGGAATAATAATACGGATATTTTATTTACCAAATTATTATTATAATAAGGTGGAAAAAAGAATTATAAATTTAAAAAATATGGAGGCGGATTACGGAGAATTATTAATATTAATAATAAAAGAATTTATTTTTTAAAATAAATTTTTATATCGAAATCCTTAAAAAAAGTATATAAATTTATAAAATTCTTAAATCCACCCCACTTACGAATTAATCTAATAATATTTTAACGATTAGCGAGCGATTTTAATAAAAGCAAGAAATAAAGGATTTTTAAAGGATTCCGCAAATTACTTCTAAAAGCCCAACCCATATAATATATTAGGAAAACTTATAAAAAAGTTAAACGTAAAAAGTATTAATAATCTTTACAGGCCAGGCGAGCTAATAAAGATTATGGATTACCTTTAAAACCTATATAACCGAGCAATTATATAATATAAGAAAACTGGTAAAATAAACAATGCTTATTTAATTAAGCCTAAATAAGCGATAAAAAGTAAATATATTATATAAGGATATTAACGGGAAACTATAATCGCCACTTTATATTTTAACGAAAAAATAAGCAATCGATAAACTTTAGGAGTAAAAATAAAAAACTAAAAAATTAATATATTTTTTAACCACGTACACTGGATTAAAGGATAAAAGTTTAAACGCAATTATAAAAAGATTAGGCATTTATAATATTAAGGATTTAATAAAATATATGGAAAAATAAGTTCGATAAACGATTAACCGGTATTTTATAATTTTAAAGAAACATCTTCTTTTAAAGGATAAAACTTCGAGGAAAACCAAAAAGTTTTATAAAATCCAAGCAAACGCTTATATAATAACGGATAATTTAAAAAAAAACCACAATTTATTAAATTTACCATATTTTTTATTATTCTTATTATTAACGAATAATCTCGATATGGAGGTTAGGATTTTAATTATAAAAAATATACCGACCAAAATAGTACCCCTAAAAAAAAAGCATTATAAATATTATTTTAAAATCGGCCATCGAATGGACTTTTACAAAATAATTATTAACGATGCAGCCAATAAAATATATTAAAAGATTGGAACATTATATAATTCGTGGAAAGCAGGTATTAAGGGGAATACTTATACACCGGAGTTATTAAACATAATAAAATTCCGCATTTTTATTAATAAACACTGGATTACTGGGATATATAAAAAAATCGAAATAAAAATTATTATTTTTATATAATTATATAAAGCCGGCCAAATTTATAAATGGACTTTTTTAAAAGCCAAATATATTAAAAAACTTAAAAAGTCCCCTGCAAAAGAAAATATTATATGGGGCTTTATAAAAACCTAAACTGGGCATTTTATATTAAGCCTAATTATCCGTTAAGCGTACTCCAAGCCAAAAAACTTTATTTATAATAACTTTTTAAAAATTTAAAAAAAAATACCCAAAGTATAATAAACTAATAACAAAGAATATAACCCTTATCGAAATCCATATATTAAACCTAAATATAATAAACGAAAATATAGCCAGGCAAAAAGGGTATAGGACCTTTAAAAAATTAAAAAACCATTATAAAGGTTAGGATTTAAACCTAAAAATATTTAAAACGCCTAAATAAAATCAACCATCGTCCGTTTTATAAAAAAATACGCAAAAAAAAAATAATTATAACCTATTTCTAATATCGAAAATAATTAAATCCCAAATAACCTTTCCTATTCCTAAAACAATAAAATCGAATAATGGTTATCGATAAAAAAGAAATAAAAGATAATCGAAAAAGAGTGGCTGTTAATATTAGGGAAAGTTTTAAAGGAAAGAAAACAGCCATAAAAAATCTCTACCGACCGATTATTCGATTATTAATTTTTTAATATACACGAAGAAACCTTACCTAAGCAAAAAAATTAACCAATCGTTTATTAAAAGCTGATATATTATACAGGTCATTAAAGCAAAAAAGGTAAATATTTAAAAAAAACTCCATTATAATAAAAGTAAACTTTAAAAATAGAATCAAAAGATTGGAAGTAGGATTAATATTCGATAATAATAAGGAATAGGACGAAAATGTTTTCTCCAAAGTAAAGGGATTCCACGAATTTATTGGAATAAATATTAATAATATTAAGCAAATCTTATACTTAAAAAATAAATAAAAAGAACTTTTATACGAATTATATTAAATATAGCTGGGAAATATATTAAAAGTATTATAAATCCTAATACGCTACGGATATATTATATTTCCAGTTTATTATATACTTTTAAATACGGGACCATTTTATAATATTATATCACTTAAATTGGCCGAAATATACGGACTAATTCTTTTACCCTATTCGATTACTTATAAAATGTTTAATATTAATAAACCATATTAATTTACTAAAAGAATTATAATAAATATTTATTTAAAAAATAAATGCAAGATTAAAATAATATTTTTCGTTATAAATATCGATTTAAATTCCCGGCAATATATATTAGGAATAGTATTTATTATTAAAGTTTTATTATACTTCGAAAAAATAAAAGAATTATTTGGGATTAGGTGTACCCTTTATTTTAAAAAAAGATCAGTTAAAATTCCAATTATTACGGGAAAGGTAAAATAATTAAAATAATAATTACCAGCCTTAAGAAAATGGGGACTGGTAATAATAAGGCGAAAGTTTTTTTACTATATAATTTAAAAAAATATAATATTTATTTAATACACCAAATTATGGGTAAAAATATAATAAAGCTAATCTTATACCTGGAATTAAAAAATATCCTTATATAATATTTATATAAAGGAAATAAAATTTAATACTAATAAATATAAAAGATTTTGGGGAAAAGGATCGAAAACCCTAATATTTAAGCGAAAAACCATTTGGAAATAAATACTATATATAAATTAAAAATTAATAAAATTTATCCGAGAAATAATATACCCTTAAACGAATCTATACTTAAAGGTAATTTAAACTAAAGGCAAAAGGTATAAAAAGAAATATAAAATAAAATAAAAAATTTAATATTTAAAAAATATTTCCTTGGCCTTATAACAAAGTTTTTTAACTTAATAGTCGGAATAAAATTAATAAATAAAAAATTAAAATATATTTTATAAAAATGCGAAATTTTTAATAAAAAAAAAGCAAGTATTCGCTCGAATATTAAAAAATAAAAAAGCAGCTTTGGTATAGGATTTTCCGGATTATAAATTAATCCGAAAATTTATTATACCCCTATAAATATTAAAAATAATAAAGCATAAAATATGGCAAGCATTATTGATCCCGATACCAAAAACTTTAAGGATTAAAATAATTAAAATATTAAAAAAATACTTAAATCAAGGTATTTTAAAAAAGAATTATACACCGTACCGAAACCCTTGGTTTTTGGTAAATAAAAAGAATAAAGCACTTAAATTGATTAATTTAATAATAAAAATTAATAAGAAAACCATACGAAATGTATTTATTCCCCCTGGTATAAAGGAATACTTTAAAAATTTTGGTATAAATAAAATATTATCCCTTTTTAATTTTTTTAGCGAATATAATTAAGTACCATTAAATCGAAAATTAAAAGATCTTCCCACCTTTGTAATAATAATCGGATTATTATAAATATATATATTACCGTAAGAAGTAATCAACTTTATTATATAGTTTATACGAATAATTCAGCGAATTTTAGGTAAACTATATTTTAATATATATTAAGCATTCCTGGATATTATAATTATTAAAAAACGTATAACCATATATAATGGTAAAAAAATACCCGCAATTTTAAGCGTATAATATTTCGTGGTAAAATATTTATTTAATATAAATAAGGTTTTAATCAATATGGAATTATCGGGATATATGATTAATAGAAAGAAACCACAATAATATAAGGAATTATATATAATTATCGGTTACGTTTATAATACAAATGGCCGTATATTAAAAGAAGTAAAAATTATTAAAATACGGGAATAGAAAAAGTGTTTAAATATTACGGACGTAAAATCCTTTTTAGGCATCGTGGTTTATTATCGAATTTGGGTTAAAAATTATGCATAAATTTCAAAACCCCTCACCAAATTATTAAGAAAAAATTTACCTTTTATATGGGAAAGCGATTAAGCAAAGGCGATAAAAATTCTTTAAAAAGCAATTACAATACAGCCAATATTAGTATTATTATATTATAAAAAGGATTATAATTAAATTATATTAATAATAAATACTTCTTTAAAAGGATTGGGTGTTTTAATGTAAAAAACAAATAGAAAGCATTACCCAGCTTATTATAAAAGCGGCGTGTGGTTAAACGTAAAGAAAAGATATAATATAATAAAAAAAAGTGCAGGGCAATATTAAAGATTATAAAAAAATTAAAAAACAACTTATATAAAATCAAATTTTTATTAAAGGTGGACGCTTAAATTTTACTGTATTAATTTAATGGGGCAGCATCGGATATACCAGACTTTCTAATTATACACTGGTTAGCCTAGATAAGGTATTTTAACTTTAAAATTAAACATATCCCTGGAGTAAAGTATAAGGTAATAAATAAACTATTAAGGAAACCACCAGGATTATTAAACCTGGCGGACGCTAAAAACAAAAAGGATATCGATAAATGGGTCGATGCTTAATTTAATATAATTATATACAGGCCATAAACTTTTGGTCTAATCAATATAATAATAATATAAGCAAATTTAATAACCCCTTCTTTCACCGCCGATAATTATTATTTTAAATTAGAAGTTTTACCTAGATCTTATTTATCCTTACACCAAGCGTACGCATATTACCTATTATTTTTGCGATTACCAAACGATATTAAAAACAATAAACGTAAGTTTATATTCTTTAGGATTTAAGCATTTAAATTTAAGATTAATAATAGAAAGTTTATTAAAAGAATTAAACCGGAAAAAAGGCTTGGAAATAAAATAATGGTAAAATATCCGGTACTTCCACGCAGGAAGTAAGGTGTGGGAATACGTAGTATTCGCCACACATATCGTGAAAATCGCTAA
>JAKWBI020000926.1:0-15648 GCA_022664585.2 Zalerion maritima
CCCCCCCCCCCCCCCCCCCCCCCCCCCCCCCCCCCCCCCCCCCCCCCCCCCCCCCCCCCCCCCCCCCCCCCCCTGTTGTGTTGGGGAGATGGTTGAGGTGTCTTGGTGACGAAGTAAGTGAAGTGGTGTGGTGAGAGTGCGAAAGCTCTGGGTGGTTGGTTAGTTTTTGGAGTTGAGCTTGACTAGGTTTTTTTTTGTTTCTGTGCAAGGGCGAAGTAGAGCGAGAGCGATGAAAAGGACGAAAAGACGACAAAGAAGTAGGAGAATAGATTGGGGGGGAGGGGTGGGGAGGTGAGCATTATTGCATCTCCTACTCGATGGAAATATTCCTCCTTGAGAAATATTTTCTGGGTAAGCCACAAGAGGTATCTTACCAGATATTTGTAGCGAAAGCTAGCTTGGAATGTAGGAACGGGGATGGTGAATGAAAGAAGGAGGAATAAACAGGGAATGGTTGAAGCAATGATGAGGATGGGGGAGATCTTATGTCGTACCTGCTAGAAATATTCTTTTCAGGATGGCTTGGGCGAAACGTGTAGGAGTTGATAGACTGGCTGTATTTGGACTGGGGATAGAGTGGCGAGAGTGTTGATTGGGGAGAAAGAAAGAAAGCAAGAAGTTAGAGAAGAGACGACGATAGAGATTATTCTATGCCTTACCCGGTGGAAATATCTTGATTCCACCAATTGATATTTCTAGGCAATTGGAGCGGAAGTCTGAAGACTCGAGAAATATTACGAGTGGTTGCTGGAAGTATTCCAGGTGTAAAAACGCCACGGACGAATTATGGTTCTGCCGTAGCCCTGTGTTGGGGTGGAGGCGTTTACGTAGTGGGTAGGCGGCCGAAAATATTATCATTAAGGGGGGCGGAGGAACTCAGCTAGATGTTTTTGTGTTCATTCTCATCGGTGATGGCGAATTTCCAGGACTGCTCCGTTGACTCTGATGTGGAGGATGGTCACATTACGGAGGAGAGAAATATTACATCGAGTCAAGCCTTGCACAGATGGGCTTCTAGGAATTATCAAATCTTCAAATTCGTCTAGAAATAAACCACACTATCCTGCCGTAGCGAGAGGAGCGTCTCCGTAAGGTGAACTCGGAAATGAAATGAAATCTATAATCTGGATAGCAGATATCTGTCCGATTCTTATCGCCAAGCCACACCCATATCCTCCACGCCCCTATCCAAACATTCTTGCCACAACATGGCCAGTCACGCGCTATGCCCCACGAGCCCACCACTGTGAAGTTCAAGTCGCCTTCAAGGCCCTACAGACAATACTATGCCCAAACCCTACCCTGCCCCCTGTCTTGGACAGACGGCTCAATCAAAGTGCTCGGGATATTCCACAACTTCCCCAGTATCGCTGTCGACGTGGTAGAACCCCTGGTTCTCCTTGCTCCACTTCCAGTAGTTTCTCACGTAGGCATTCCACTCCATGTCGCTCGGGGAAGGGGGGCCACGTCTCTTCCACGACCCCGTGATTTGGACCGCGTCTCGCTTATCCTCGTCGACGCACCGCTGGCATTTCGGGATTGGCTGGTCGGCGTAGAGCTTGGATATGCCGTCTTTGGTTGCGACTGTCGGGGCTGTTGACGAGGCTGAAGTAGTCGGGGTGTTTTGAGTGTCTGGAGCGGCTGGGCGGTGCTCGTCACTCTGGAGTTCAGGCTCGATGGTTGCAGAGTCGATGGGCTGCTCGCGCCTGGCGCACGAGCCAAAGTCCCCTGGCGCGACTGGGCACTTGGTTTTGCTTGAAGGTTCGGAAGATAGTGATAGTAATGTGCAAGTCTCGCATTCGTAGCGGGGATATGTTTCTTGGCACATTGTGGTGCTTTATGTCGAGCTTGTAATAATTACGTCAGCTAGGAATAGTACAGAGTGACATAGCCTGTTTGGAGCGATTAGGATGGAAAGATGTTCATCTGTCAGAGTTGTGTGTCTTCAAGAATCGCGATGATCACTGGTGTTGACAATTACCTTCTGCCGCGCACGAATCTGCTAGGGGATAACACACATGGACGTTGGATCTTGATGTATTTATGTCTTCCAAAGTTTGATGAGGCAGAAAACCTAAGAGACATGGATACGTTTATGATTAAAGAAATTGCAAACTTCGTTCAAGGAAGAACCCCATTGATGAAACAAGGCGAACCGAACCCACTTCACAATCCACGGCGTCTGGTTTTGTATCCTCGTAAATTGAAGATACATAAAGTTCCACAGCCCTTGGCTCGGGTTTCCAAGGCGAACCGTGTATCGCATGATTCGAAGGGGAAGAAGTAGACGATGGTGATGGTGGGATGGTAACTCGAAAAGTAAAGCTGTACTTTTCTGATGGAGCCTGTTCTTCAGTATCATCTATAGTAGTATAGAAATAGCAACTTCTACTCTGATTTCCGAACTAGGATCATGGATCAGAGGCTGGTTGGTGTTTCAAACACTATTGCTGCAGGAGACTTTTAATGCCAATATTGGAGCTCTTATCAGCGCTTATTCCAGTCCTATACCTCGAGCCATGGTGGGGGCGAAATCCAAGGACGGTAGTTCTTAGCGCTTATCGGGAGTTTGCCCTGCATCATCATGCGCGTTGTTGCAGGACAATATGCTCATCTGAGTGTCCAATTGTATGCATGCATCACGCACTAGATAGCGTGGATGAGTCTCTGGTCCTGCCGGTTTGGGGATCAGCAGTGTTTATATGGCATTTCATTGCACCAATGAGTTGTCCAGTGATCACTCCCAGTTTTCGGGTCTGATTTCGCCTCGCACCATGAGAAACAACCAACTGTCTCAGTTCAGCGTACCTGTCACCAACAAATAGAAGGATCCGGAGCCATGTGCCTGGGTCGCCAACGCAAGGTAGATGGACGCAGGAACGAATCCTGCTTCATTGGTTCTCGACCTGCCGCAGCATTCAGGACACCAACTGGAAGAACCGTTGCCGCTGCGACTACTGGGTGTCCGATTCCACAATACGAACGAAACTTATACGATTGGGTTTTCACCGTCTGGATATTCGAAGACGGGTGGAATAAAACACCCCCGCAAGGCTCTGAGAAGTGAAAACCTTCGCGAAAAACGCACATCTCACCGGGCCTTGTGATGGCGGAAAAGTTACTGGCTCCGAAATCCCAAATCAGCCACGATGAAATTCCATTCACCTTTCATCCCATTCACATCCTCGTTTCCCGCTGAATAGTTACTCCAATGTCCTACACATCATCTTATCGTGATGTAGCAACACACCACTACGGAATTGCCCGCCTGGATAGGGCGCCCTGCTTCATTGGACCGGGTTTCTTTCACAGGCAACACTTTTTCTTTCAGATGACGTGCATTAAACAGCTTTATACATCCGCGGGTCTATGTCCATGTCGTCTGGCCATTGGGCTTATTTAAATCAATGCCCTGCGGTGCACGGCTGTGTCCAACCCTGAGCCTGGCCCGACACGCTGTCGAAATTGTGGACTCATCACCAGTTGAGGCCGTCCAAGTACCATAGTTCTCTCGCAATCGCTTAATAAAGAAAGAAAATCCATGTTGTATTGGTCTAATCTCCACCGAGGCTCATGCGCACACGCTGGCTGACCCACACTCAAAGCCGTGCTAGCATCGTCTATCAATAATGCAACACGAAGTTGACCAAGTTGCATCTCCTAGGCGCACGCTGGTTCAGCCATGCTAGTAAAAATATTGCGAGGAGAGAAATAGGATGTATTATTCTCATGCATCCATACCATCCAAACCAAAAGGCCAAATAGAAGGAAAAGCCGAAAAGGGAATACTGAAATAAGTATATTCAAATCTCTTCGCCACTGCCGGGTACCGCCGTGAGAGCATCAATCAATCTCGGCCCTTCGGCCAGATTGAGCTCTGGGCACCACTTCTTCTTCTCCACTAGCTTGCTCCTGTGCCACATGGCGGGCTGGTGATATCCCAGCGGCTCTTCCTGGTATATGCTTTCGGTCGAAAACTTGTTGGCCAGGAGCGGGTGTGGGAGCTTGACGCCAGGGATCCTCTTCAGCATCTTGTAGTAGAACCTGTCCTCGAACTTGTTCTTCTTCCTGATGTTGCTGTCCTTGTACTCCTTGATGATGTCGAGCATGAGTGTTCTGTTTCGGATGCTGAGGCCGCCGTTGTACCCGTACCCCAGGCTGGGAGCGATGGGCGCGCCAATGAAGTCCCACTCGAGGAAGTCGTCTGCTCGTCTTTGACTGTTCGCGCACAGGATGGAGTCGGACTGAAAGACCATCACCTTCTCGAAAGGGGCGAGTTGACTCCACAGCCACGGCTCGACGAGAAATCTCGAATACAATGCGTGGGAGGTGATGGTGAGGCCGGGCGGAAGAGCGCGGATGTTGAAGGGGTGTATGGCGCTGCTGTCGGTAGGGTCGTATTGGCTTCCATCGCTGTTAATCTTCATGGAAGGCGTCAGTGGCAGTGCGGATGGGTCGGCGGTGAAGATGAAAATTGGCCATGCCGGCCCGAGAACGCCCTTGAAATGCAGCAGAATGGCGTTGAGACTGTTGGTAGGGTGGCTTTCAATGATGAAGGCACACTTGTCGGTTGAGAACGGCTTGGGTATTTCTGGACTTGGCTGAGTTTCGTCCCAAAGCAAATTCTTCCAATCTGGCTCGACGTCGACGAGCTCT
This sequence comes from Zalerion maritima, assembly GCA_022664585.2. Classification (NCBI taxonomy): domain Eukaryota; kingdom Fungi; phylum Ascomycota; class Sordariomycetes; order Lulworthiales; family Lulworthiaceae; genus Zalerion; species Zalerion maritima. Next base: position 4,657 of record JAKWBI020000926.1, read on the forward strand.
ATAAGCTCGTCCCTGAGTATAGGATTCTCGGGAAAGACCTCCTCGAGAGGTTTTACTTGCATAGTGGCGTGGACCACTCCACTATCCAGCCGAGACGGTTTAACTTCGAGTGTAGCATGGACGGGGCCGCCTTGAACATCGGCTAGTTTAGCATGGTTAATAGCCACTGTTACCGCCTTGTCTGGTTGGTTGTAGTTCCCAGAGTCGTGGAAATTTGGATCTTCTGGACGATCCTTTATTGGGGGCACCCCCTTTGCCTTCTCTTCGTGAAATATTGAATACTGCTCAGAGCCGACAAGAATCGATCTCCCGTATCCCTATACAAGTTGAAACTCGTTGAGAAACGTTAGCCAGACCGTAAGCCTATCAATGATTAGATTGGGGGAGATGGGAAGGTGTAAACATGGGATGCCACTCACCAATGGGGGAACAACACTCATAGTCCACAGAAGAAAGCAACCCGTCAGAGCCACGGTAAGCACCTTAATCCACCGACGAGAGATTAAAGCTGGCATGATGGTACTTGCCGCAGAGCGTTAGGTAAGTGGTTGGATTCTTGGTTCAATTTCTTTCCAGGGTGTATCAGATTCAAATGGGTGGAGAGGAATGAATGGCAGATTGAGCGCCTGTCGGCAGATGTCCCGTCAGATGTGAGTGCCCGAGATGCAGTCAGGAGGCAAGCGGGGCAGCTGCAAACCATCATGTTGTCAGCAACTTGTTCAGGGGAAGGCACAATCGTGTTGGGACGGCGAAACGATGTACCGACCCAAGAGGGCTCGACGGCCGGGGGTGGCAAACTCAAAAAATAGGGGCTCGAGATCTTGAGAGATGTGACTGTGCTTGCCGTCAAGAGAATATAGCGAAGTCTTTCGCCAATCAGAGCGATGAGATGTATACACAATTTCCGCGAAACTGCTATGATACCTTGTATTATTTCCATTTGTTCAAGTATGTCCAAGCTATCCTTATCGTCGCAATAAAAATGATTAGCCTAGCTTCCGCGCTGTAGCCACACTCAGGATGCAGCTAAGGATTGGAATCCTTTTCGACCTTAACCAGGCATCACCGTCGTGGCACAAGTGCATGATTGCCGGCTATAGTGCCGTGCCAAAACCAGATATGAACGGCGTTTATCACGTCGCTGCATGAGAAATCTGGCCATACTCCTATATATCACCACTATACCAGGCCTAATATCTATAAATACTAAAGAACATGGGTGACAATTTGCCACCACCATGTTGATTATCTCGACAAATGTGGTTACTCGCCAGCCCCTGTGGGCTCCGGTGCAAAATTTGTCATTTGCTAGCCCACCTTGTCCTCTATTGATTCAGAAATTACACACCGCAGGGACCTCTCGAAGATCAACATCATACAAACGAAAAAAAGGGTAACAAATTGTAACAATTATTTACAAAGTCGAAAATAGCGTAAGGAAATTTGTCTCGAGTGTCATCTAGAAAGGGATTTTAAGTACCGATTCGAGATGTCCCTCGACGGAAGCCCGAGCCTTCGCATACTACAGAAGGGGAGGCACAAATAAAAACCAACAAGATCGCCGAGACACCTCGCAACCTAGATACGACATCTTTCTAGGACTCGGATCATCTACGTCCAGACACAGATGCCATTGACAGTGCCCGTCCATTAGGGGAGAAGACGCCCATACCATCTAGAAGCTATACCTTTTCGGGCGTTATAGCAGAAAACCACGAGATAATCCGGCGACTGCATGAAAAATTCGCTATTTTCGAACATGCACAAAGACCGCTGTGAAGGGACTCAACGAGGACTTCCACCTGCAGAGGGACCTTGACCAATGTTTTCACGATATGAGCAATGACGTGAAACGGGACAAGTGAACGTTGAAGGAAGCAAGAGATAAGGTGAAGGAATTTTCTGTCTGGGAGAACTGGGGGGTGAAGAGATTTGGGGGATGGACTAGAATGGTGTCAAGGATGGAGTGAGGAAGATATTGAAGGATAGGAAAACAGTGTATTTACCTTGACATCGCCCAAACGCATCTGACTATTAGACAGGGAAAGATATTTCGCCTCGTGCCGTACTTTCATCGCTAGGTAGGATGTGATCTCCACCCAAGAAATGTAAAATATCATCCTCTGTAGACAATGTGCTGAGAGCAACTTTGAAACTGGTAGTTACCATATATCATTGCTTCCGTACTAGTGCCATCCATCATCTCGGGGTATTTCTCTCCGTCGTTCGGAGCGTGAATTCCACACATTGACAAACTATGAATTAATAACTATCGGTGGCAAGGTACATAGCTCTCTTTCTTACCTTGCGTGGACCCACTAGTTACACACCATTAAAAAAATTACCGCATCCCTGCCACGATCGCAATCAGCACTCGCCCAGAACCACTTCAACAGTGTACTGCGCTGCCTCGCCTCATCTAGCAAAATATAAAATCCTAGTCCCTTACCCACAAAAAGAAGGAGAATAAAGTAAAGGCATCGCCCAAAAGGAAAAAATGTGACTCTCTGTCAGGGAATTGAACCCTGGACTGGAGCGAGGATTGATCTGGAGGCGGATCAGGTGACAAGCTCCCGTGCTAACCACTACACTAACAGAGATGGGTTGCATTTGTTCTTAGAGAGTGTTTGAGTTTTGGAAATTATAAGGAATAGTGGGGTAGTATGTCGTGGGAGCTGTTTAGGTGCAGCCTACGATAAACAGTCTCTTGCTTTTTCTTCTTTCTGATTCTACGCCCACTGTAGGTCGCATTGGCTTCTAGCATGGCCGAAGGATGGTCTGGCGCGATGCTCGAGCTTCCCATAGCAAGATCCTGCGATCCCGATGATCGCCCGGAAAACATGCTTGGATGCTACTACTCTCTTGATACTGTGGCAGAAACACATTGGGATACTTGAAAAGCCATCATGATCTCGGGGTTTATATATTCACAAAGGTTGAAACACAATATCTAACAGGACTGCTGGCATCCGTACCCCACACCAGAACCAGCCCGGGTGATACCCACTGTACCGCACTACATCCGTACCTTCCACCACCTTTCGTCTTCGTTCTCACACCCTAGTTTCCCAAAACCCTCGTCACAACCCCACAACCATAAGCGCAACCCCCAAACAGCCTAGCAGTGTCCATCTCCCCCCGTCCATACTCGTCCTGCCAACAGCACCGCTCTGAGGATCAATCCCCGTTGCAGCCCCTCCCATGTACCAAGACCCTATATCCGTCAAATTGCCATCGTTGTTTAAAAACGCCGCGTTCTTCCCCACATTACTGTCTTCGCTCCTGAACGATCCAAAGTACGAGTACCTCTCCACGAAGTCCAGCCGGTCGAAGTACTCCTGGCTCTGGTTGTAGAAATACTGCGTCGGCTTCAGGTCTTGGTGCGCGTACGCGTATTCTGTGATCCAGAGGGGGGTGTCTGGGAAACTATTCGTTTAACGTCGATCATTAGCACCAAGCACCAATGCCGACCGAGCACTCAGTCTCGCAAGTAGGAAAGGGAAAGGGTAAAATCTAGGTAGGTGCTCACAACTCCCTAGCCGTGCCCACATAATTAGCCAACCCCTCAAAATTGTCATACCAGTGCAACGGCAAAAAGTCAAAACTACAATTCCTGTCCCTGCCTTCGTACTCTAGCTCGGCACATTCGCCTAAGAAATCGGCGAGCCAGTCGACCCACCCCTCAACAGCAGTGCAACCGGGAAGCCCAATCTTTACCCAAGGAAAATCTTCCTTCAACGGCTCCATGTTTTTCACCCAATACTCGGCCGCATCCTTGGCTTCCATGTTACTCCCCCCCCAGTCACTAGGGGCGTCAGGCTCGTTGAAGCCGAGGACGTGCGTGATGTTTCTACCTTCGTTGTTGATGAGATCCGCGACTGTGTCGTAGAAGACGGTATCTTCAACGTCGTCGCCGGGGGGTCCCCAGAACATAGGGACGAACTCGAAGGATTCTTGGGAGACGGAGGAGAAGGGGTCCGCAGGTTTCATGGCGTAATTGTAGTACCATGTCATGGTTGATCCGGGGCCAATCCATAGTTGGTTGTCTTCCGGGTAGTCGTCGTGGGGTATGAAGACTAGCCCGCGCTTGTCTGATGAGTCGGCGGATATGACGGTGCTGGCGAGGGCGAAGAGGGTCGCTAGGGATAGATTCCCTGCCCACCCCAGGGATAATGGTGTAGTGGTTGATAGCATGGTTCGGATTTCGGGATAAGATTATTATTATTATTTCTTTCAAATTTCAAACAAGCAGGTGAACGGTGAAGTAGAGAAATGGTAAGAGGGAAAGATGAGATGAAGTTCGGGGTCGAGTCTTTGAAAAGTAGGGAACAGAAACACACACGGACAGCCACGGGGCAGGGAATATCACTTCTCTCGGCTTCGGTAAATATGCCACAGGTGATAATAACAATAGGAAAATAGGTCAGAACCCAGGATTCAGTTAAGCATCCATTGAAGCTTCGGGATGGGTGAGTACATATGGGCCGAACGCGACATGAGATGAACAGCCGTGGCACGCACGGCAGCTACATCTGAATATCTGCCATGCTAACAAAACCCAGATAAAAGCAAACGGTCCCATGCATTCTGAATTCCTGATTGACCTCGTTGGTGGAAACCCCCCACAACGACCACCAACTTTTTCGTGTCGCGAGACTTACCCTGCGTTCCCTGGAAAAACTGGTGTGGTTCCTCTATGACGCAAATCCGCCCAGGTACGTACCGAGCTACAGCCAATCAGCATCCCGGTAAATCGGAATTGTGAGGCTGAGAGCGGCAGGGAATAAGCTTGATTTGGCAGCCAAGACATCCGCCGTTCCCCCGCTATGTCTTCAACGCGGAACAGGCACCCAGAACTCTAGAGTGTGTTTGGAGAGAAGTTTCATTGTCGAACTTGCCAGAGTGCTTCATGTACATATGTGTGTTGTCGAAGCTAAAGAAGGTAGAATCAGATGAAGAGAGTTGGGGAGAGCATGCAAACAAGGGCATCATTGTGCCGGGTATCATTGGTCAAAAGTACTATAATATCATCCATGACGCCTACCCAGTTATCCATCATCGCCAAATAAAGCCACAATCTGCTCTCCAAGTTCTGGGTTCGGCGTCACAAGGTGATCGAGAAGGTCGTGTGCTAGGTCCAACGTCCGGCTGTCGATTCCTCTCTCCAGGATCAGGTCTTCCTCGGCAAATTCAAGCCTCGCTAGCGTTATCAGATATCGTTCCCACGACGCAGAAATGGTTTCCAGACGGGGCTTTAGCTGAGAAATGACATCGACCTTTGGGTTTGTTATCACCGTGTGCAAGAGGAGCATAGCACTTGAGATGACATCGTACACGGTAGGTTGCGCATGCGAGCCTACGGGCGGCCTTTCCATGTCGTCAGAATCATCATCGCCATCGTACTCTGGCAGGTTCATATCCTTCAATGCTAATTGAAGCGGGACGTCACTCTGGTAGAGCTCATCCACATAAGCACAGACCAAACACACGAGTCTCGCAAGCGCCCGCGGAGGTGAAAGAAACCGGCTCAGCCCAAATGGGGACGCGGAGAACGCAGTAAGAGCATGAAGGATAGTCAACGTAAATCGATACCGCTCAACTAATGTCTTGCCCCAAGATTGACGCAATCGAAGATGGCTTGTCAAGCGCTCAATGAGTAAATCCGCCACTGCCTCAGGTGTCGCTTTGGGATCCGCTGGGGTAGTTGTCGAGATTGGGCCGATCGATCCGGGGAGCGCGGACGTCTGGACGAGGCGAACAATGGCAAGATAGTCCTGAAAGGGTTGTTTTGGGGATAGGCCGTAAACAACGAGCTTGGGTTCTACTAGGCACCAGAATTGGTGGAGAACAGGATTTGTTGTGTCGAGGGGAGCAGAGGCACACGCCAGGGCAGCAAAGTGCAAAACCGAGACAATACGCCCGACATCAATGTATTGTGACAGCTTGGTGTGGTACTCATCCTCCAGCTCTATGGGCTCGGATGCCTCGAAACGGGGTATGACAATAGTCAAGCAAGTGTTCTGGGCCACGGGAAGGAAGACACAAAGGATCCTTGGCACAACGTCAAGATTTAGATGCAGGGTGAACGTAACTAGAGAGAGTAGGTCCATTACCGGCTCATAGTATTGCTGGGCTAGACAGTCATTCCAAAGTTCGAGGGTAAATAGAGCGAAGTCGGACAGAAGACTTAAAGGGTCGCTCGGATCGCCCATCTCGGGAATCTTGTGCAGGTATATGTTGGTAAACGGCATGTCTGGTTTGTCCGGGAGGGAATACTTGGACATGACCTCGAACGTCCCGAGCCGGTTTCGGGCCGTGCGGTGCTCTAGAAGCATCTTGATGTGGTCGTGGGAGAACTTGGACTGAGATATGCTTGGTTGTGCTGCATTCTGAGACAGAGACTTGGGCTGGGAGTTTTCGCCCATGATTACATCGCCGTCTTCCAGTTCAAGAGGCTTCAAGGGACTGTCGGCCGCCGGGCGTTTTCGCTTGGCTTTCGAGGGAGTTCTCTCGGCCAAAGCTATGGGCAAGGCAACAGAGCCTACATTCCTGAACCTACCAAGGGACTTGCTGGGACTAGGTGCAAGATCGGAGTCATTGAAACCGTCACCAACACCGAACGAACGAGCGGACTTCTTGGGAGTCACATCCTTACGTTGAGCTCGGCTGACGCCCTCCCTCAGATCCCGCCTTGCAAACTCAAGCTCAGTGGCGGCCGTTTCCTCTGCTCGCTGGGCCATTCGTGCAATTTCCTCTTGGCGAGCCAACTGGTCAGCATGGAATTTCTTGAGCTGCTGCAAGTCCTGGTCATGATCCTGTTTTGACTTGTTGTGTTTTGACCTCACGATGGATATCTCTCCCCTGGCAGAATTGAGATCAGCTTCGAGAGCGCGGATCCTGTTCTTCAGGGCCTCGACCATGTTATTCTGGGTAGCGGAAGGAGGGTCTTGGGATGCATCTGGAGCAAAGGTTGATCGTGGCAGCGGGTGTTGGAAATGAGACGCATGTATCGGGGCTTGAGAACCGGGGAGGGGCGGTCTCGTAAACTGGGTGCCTATAGGTTGTTGGTATTGTTGATGTTGCGGTTGGCCATATCTACGGTTATAAGCGCTGGTATTGTAGGTGGTTTGGCACGAGGAGGCCGCCGCATTAGGTCCCCCCCCAACCACAGATGGTCGTTGAATAGGAGGTTTGTACGGTGGAAACCCGGAAGTCTGTCTTCTATGCACAGGGACCACTCTGCCAGATCCCGTTGGAGCATCGCCAGTCACGGGATGGGGAGGTGGTGGCCGCATAAAGGCCGAATTCCGAGCAGGCCGGTAGGAGTCGGCTCTTGGAGCATCACGCGAGGCGTCGTAGTCTCTACCTTGACCGCCGTAGTAGTTGTCTTCTGTCAGATCGATATAGTTCAGGTCGAGCTGAGTGGTTTGGGTTAGAAAATTTTCTCGCACCGCCTGGGTGGCCTGGACGGCATTGGACTCGAGATTTGCCAGCTCGTCCGCGTCGAGGCCGTCGAGGTCATCGTCGGAAAACCCATCCATTGCTAGGCCAAAAGTCTGTAATCACCACGACGGTTGTAGAATGAGGCATCGGAACAATATCACCTTATTAGGCCATCAATAATAACATTGTGGAGTGGATGCTGAATGTCGCTTAAGGTGTTGTCCGCCGGACGCGTCCTGCGTGTTGCTCGGAGAAATAGTGACATCTTATTGCTATGTACCTCCTGTGGGGTGGGGTGTGCCTTGAGCCACAAACTTTTGCAGGTTCAGCCTCAATCACATGCTCGGGCCCCTGTTCACACCGCCATAGCTGACATCAACACCTGGCAGATCCACTTCCCGGTTGCATTTGGGAATCCAGCTTTTCGACGTCAGGAGGCCCTTGACGTGCTTCCAGCTCCAGAGTCCTTACCCAATCTTGTTGTTTGGGCCGCCAAAAGCAAACTATGATACCAAACCAACTCTCTTGACATACTCTGATGATCCGTACCATATCACCCATGACTGCGACCCCTTGAACCGATTTTCCCCTTTCATTCCTTCTCATCTAACGCCTCCACGTTTGCCGGCGGCTCCGAACTGAAAACGCGACAACCTCTTGCCCCGAGTGCCCGCTGCAAATTTCCGTCCTCTCCGCACCTAATAGTTCTGAACTCCCGGCCGAACACCACGCGCTGACGAAGCCCAAGATAAGAAAGATATTCGTGTCGCAAGAGAGCAAGCCAAAATCTTCCCCGCCTACTTACTTACCTACATACCCGTCCTAAGAACACCTCCATCTCTCGTCCTCAAGGACTGTACGAAGACCGTTTGCTCTTCCCTCGTTGTTGCACGCACACGCCGTATCCCTCCACCAACTATCACAGCCATGGCCAGACCACGCCGTGGAGCTAAGTTTCCTCGGAAACAGGAAAGTCGAGGACGGCGATCCAGCCAAAGCTCTGTTAGCTCACAAGATGGTAACTCATCAGCACAACCCAAGGGGGCTCCTGACGCCCCGCCAGAGGTAGGACTCGATCTTCTTGAGACGCAATAAAATGCTTCGAGGTGCGAAAGCTCACACATTGTCCGACCCGCAGAAAGCACCCGCACCTACAGACAAGAATGCCGAATATGCAAAGAAGAAGGCCAACTTTGTCACTCGAACAATATGGACTGTCCTAATGATTGGCACCTTCTTCGCTGCCATGTTTATGGGCCACATCTACATCATTGCCATAGTCACCGCGGTCCAGGTCGTATCCTTCAAGGAGGTGATCGCCATCGCATCCGTACCCAGTCGCATACGACAGTTGCGCACTACCAAGAGCCTCAACTGGTACTGGCTTGCGACTGCCATGTACTTCCTTTACGGCGAGACTGTCATATACTACTTCAAGCACATTGTTCTCGTCGACAAGGTCCTTCTGCCCCTCGCCACCCACCATCGCTTCATCAGCTTCATACTATACACTATCGGCTTCGTATTCTTCGTCACGTCCCTCCAAGCTGGCCACTACAAGTTCCAGTTCACCCAGTTTGCCTGGACGCACATGGCGCTGTACCTGATTGTGGTCCAGGCCCACTTCATCATGAACAACGTGTTTGAGGGAATGATATGGTTCTTCCTGCCCGCTTCGCTCGTCATCACGAACGACATATTTGCCTACATTTGCGGAATTACATTTGGCCGCACCCAGCTAATCAAGATTTCGCCCAAGAAGACGGTGGAGGGATTCGTAGGAGCGTGGATAATGACCGTCGTCTGGGGTTTCGTCATGACAAATATCCTCACCCGTTCCAAGTACTTTATCTGCCCAGTCACCGACCTCGGCGCAAACTTCTTTACTGGTCTCGACTGCGATCCTAACCCCGTTTTCGTGCCGACAACATACAAGATGCCCGACTTTGTCTTCCTTCCACCAGGCTGGAACCTCAGTATTACCATGTCGCCGATGCAGATCCACACTATGAACTTTGCGACGTTTGCATCTCTGATTGCTCCCTTTGGCGGTTTCTTTGCATCAGGTCTCAAGCGCACCTTTAAGATCAAGGATTTTGGCGATAGTATCCCTGGACATGGCGGCATGACAGACCGGATGGACTGCCAGTTCATCATGGGCATGTTTGCGTACATGTATTACCATTCCTTCATTGCTATGCACAAGGCCAGCTTGGGCAGCGTAATGGAGCTGGCCATAACAGGTTTAACCCCAGACGAGCAAATTGAGCTTGTGAGGAATATGGCGAGGTACCTTGGAAACCAAGCAATACTAGGGGAAGAGGTAAGACATGTCCCAACTTCGATTTCTCGTTAAAGCATTTGCATACTAACACAGCCGCATAGGTCCTCTCATGTCTCGATGCTGTCATCCCGGCCAGGCGATAACTCTGGTAGGGAATGTGGGATGGGTCTTTGAAGAGTGCCAAGAGTCGATTTATGTAGTCCTGGAGCTATGTCGGTAGCTTAGGGATTGTCCTACTTGCGAAGCGGTGTGATAGTCGATGCTCATGGGCGAAATCATGGTGGGGCTTTGACTTGGAAAAAAAAATACTATGGACCATTGATATCGGCATGATTATGCCTCTAGTTTTGTTTTGCTTCGTTTTGCTCTGCTCGCCCATTTTCCTTTGTCAAATTACGCGAGTGAGAACATGACTTCCTAGGAAAGGGTCGTGAATGGGCACACCATGTCGAACAGATCTATGAATCGTATGGCCAGGGAGCAGCCACCTCGTTGCTATTTATCATAGTTTCCTTGCATCACAACCGGAGTCATTGTAGTCGAGATGTAATGCAATGTACCACTCATCGAACCACCGATACCAATTCCAGAAACTGGCACTAACTTGAACATTGAACATGCCAGTATGTACCATACCGATGGCGATCCCCTCCTACTGTTCTACACCCACATCCAAAGTCCATCTAGTCCATAATTATCCACATGATCTGCCTCACTCAATAACCAAACAGCTACACCTCACTACAGTTCCTCGGAAACGTGAACCTGCTCTACTGGCCCCGCATCGCACAGTTCTCACCACCAGGAACTCTTCATGAAATGGCTGAAGACCACAACCCGATCCCCAATTACCTTGGAAACGCAAGCAGGAGTTGCTAAATGGTCGATTTTGTCGACATCTCGCACGTCAATGTAGCGGGCGCGTACAGCCAGGTCCTGAAGTCTATCTGCTGCCCGGTCGGTGTTGTTTTCGAACCCCACCTTTCAACCATCACTAATGAAGACGACGGACGGTCTTGCCATGGTCCCTCTCGGATGGGTGGCCTCGAGTTCCTTTTTTTTTTTTTTTTTTTTTTTTTGGGTTGGAAACTGGTGTCGAGAATACTGATTTTCGGGATAGCAGCTCGACTGTGTGGACAAGATTGTCTTGAGACTCACGTATCTGAGAAAACAACGAGTCTCCCTCAACCCTTGGGGGGGGGGGGGGGGGGGGGGGGGGGGGGGGGGGGGGGGGGGGGGGGGGGGGGGGGGGGGGGGGGGGGGGG
>JAKWBI020000927.1:0-15506 GCA_022664585.2 Zalerion maritima
TTTATTTTTTTTTTCCCGGCCGTTTTAATAACTTTTATCTTTACTTTCCTTATTCCCATTATATTTAATTATTAAAGGAACTTTAATATAATTTCGACCTATATTTACTGGTACCTAATTCCTTTTTTCTTATTTTTTTATTAAGCTATCTTTTTATTTATTATATAATCGGCAGCCTTTTTTTTTAACCCCTTCGTTCCTATACTGGTGTATATTATAATATAAGCTGCTTTATATTTCCCCCGCCCTTACCCGTCGGCACCGTCGGCTTATATATTATAAACGGCAAGCTTATGCCCGATACCGGTAATAAAATCGCAAAATTCCTACGGGTATTATACATAATATAAAATTTATCCCTTTACGCTTTTATATACCAAAGATGCCTATATAAAAGGTACATTATAAATTTTATAATAAAGCCTTTTACCATATTATATAATAATAAGCTTTTATTATAATACCCATAATAAATAATAAATTACCCACGTTTTATCTTTATATCGGGTCCACTTTAAACCAGCGTTAAACGCCGTTATCGAATTATTAATACGTAGCCATTTAATACCGGTAAAAAAAAATTTATCCAAATAAAGCTTATTTATACCGGATATTAAAAGGAATCGTTAAGCTTGCACATTATACTTTCGGTAAAAGTTTATCGACCGACCGTATAATAGCGTCCTTTATAAGCCTTATTAAATTACCAGGTCCGGTTACCCTTCCCAACCCATTACCTACCGTGGTTAAAGCGGAAAATATATTTAAAAGATCGAGGTATTAAATAACCATTTATACGGAATATAAATATAAATATACCGTTATAATTCCCTTTAATATAAATATTACCGGGCAATATACTTTTTCCTACCGCTTTATAATTTATCGGAAAAATATTTATAAATAATTTAAAATTATTACTAATATTACCCGTAAAAATATTACGGGGTACCGTTTCCATAATATATATAATAGGTTAATATATAATAATAATAAAACCTACTTAGTATTTATTATATTCGAAAACCCTGGTTAAATTACCCGCGCCAATATTACCATAACCAAAAAGGATTATATATTATTTTTCAAAATAAAGGTGGTATATTTTATAAAAATACTTTGGCGGATGCCCCGCAAGGCCGAGCCGGCGCTACCGTTATTTTTAAAAAGCTGGATAATAAATAACCTACTTCTGGTTTAATTCGGCTTTAATAATTATATAGCGAAATACCAGTTTATTTTAGCACCTTTAATTGCCATACCCGAAGGCGTTCCTGGCCCTTTTAATTATAAAATAAACCTTACACCTTTATATTAATTTATAATAGGTCCATTTACGGTATTAATTAACGGTATTAATAAAAATAACTTTATTTTTTTAGTATATTTCCAATTTTATACCCCCCCCTCCCTTCGCCACCTTATACCGGAGGTTTATTATTATTATTAATATAATTTTAATATATAAGCGGGGCAGGATATTCGATATTTCGTCGTCGATTTAACGGCCTTTAAAATATTGGTAACGGACGGGGTAGGCAAATAATACGGATTATTATTCCAATATATTATAAAACGGGTTTATTATGGTATTTTTTTATAATATATATTACATATATTATGGTTATTTTTTAATTAATAATAAAAAACCCCACGACCAAACCTCCCGTTTATCCGTATCCCGCAAACGTGCCTGCCGTAATAGCCGGAGGGCCAATATATATTAATATTGTTTTTACCCAAAATACCGCTGGCCACCGCCTATAAATAATTTATTAACCTTTTTCCGGAATATAATAAGTATATTTATAAGCGGGATATATTTAAAATTCCAGCCCTTATATTGGCCATTATACAATTTATTATAAGCGCTTTCGAATTCCGTATAAAAAACCGTAAACTGGAGTATTTTTTTATAATAATTATCCCGTGCCTTATCATAATAATATTTGAAATGGTAAGGCGGTTATCCGTTTAAAATAAAATAATATCGGGTATTCCCTCCGTCCTACGCAGTTTAATTATATTATAAAATATTAATACTGCCCTAAACCCTTTACAATTAATGCCCCCCTATATATAAATACCGCTCGGTTTTTTCGCAAAATATAAATCCCTGGCCGACCCTTTTACGGGTATAATACTTAAAAAAGTGGGCTTATTTAAGGCCCCGTTTATTAATTGGTTTAAGGTTTGGTATTTAAAAACGGATATATTATAATCGCCTATACCCGTTATTATATTTTATTATATCCGGAATATAATATTTTTTATATTTTTTGCGAATACTAATCGGGTATTCATTATATAGGGACCGTAATTTAAATATATTTAATTGGGGATTAATAAATTATTTATTAAAACCCTTAAGATTAGTGTGGGTTAATTTATTACCGCGCTTAACGCCGAATTATAGGAAATATTAGCGTTTAATACTTTTTCCGCCGCCTTATTTAACCGCAAGATTATAATATACGGAATATACTTAAGCGTACCGACCATTTTAGCGGGGCTTATTAATATATTTAATAATATTATATACGGCGGCGATTTTATTAATTATAATTCCCACGCTTTATAAAATACCTCGTTGGTTTTTATATTCCAAAACCTGCTCCGCCGCACCGATTTAAAACCCCTTTAATTTAACGCGGACGGTACGGGATTTAAATTAAATAAAAAAATGGCCAAACGGTTTTTTTAAAAAATATAAGCGTGGTTAATTTATTTTATTATTATTATCCACCTTACCAATGGAAACCCTAATCGGATAACGGAATTAATAATTTTAATAATAAGAACGAATAAAAAGGTTAACGGGTTATATAATATTTATTAAAAAAATAACGGTTTATATTTAATACCGTTATATTATAAAACGGCCGGCCAAATTATAAATGGTAAAATTATATAAAAATATATGCCTAAATACTTTTCCAACTTATTTTTTTATTATATATGGTTTATTATTCCCGCCGTATAAACCTGCGAAATATATTTTAATAATCATTTTATTTTTAGCCCATTTTTATACGGCCATAATAACCATACAACGCTTAAAAATAATAGGGCGGCCGCCATTAAAGCCAGCGCCGAGAACGGCGGCAATACCCAATTGCCCATGCACGCGTTTAGGAATATAAAGGAAGATAATATTGCCGACCTAAAGGCCGAAAAGGAGTAGGATATAATATTGGCCTACGATAAGGGGGATAAAGGGTCGAAAATAAATAATGGGCCCGGAAATAAAGGCCACGGAGGAAATAATACGGTAATCGCCGCCGCGTCCAAAATATAATTCGATTATTAAAAGCCGATTATAATAAATAATTTAAGGGACGTGATAAAATAAACGATAGCGGAATTCCTCGGGGTTTATATTAACCCGTTTTTATTCCGCCACCTTATAATATTGGTATAGAAGGCCATTAATAGGTAAAAAATTAATATAAGAAATATTAATTATAATACCTTATTTGGCGAAATATCGGAATACGGTCCCCGCTAGGTAAGGCACTTATTCGTGTTTAAAAGCGTACGCTATATTAACCCGTCCGCCGATTTTATATTTAAATATGATATCAATATTAAAGCAGGTTTTTATATTAATAGCGAAATAATATATAGGTTTTTCCAATTTAGTAATAATACCATAATACCGAAGCCCGATATACGGCCTAAATTATTATTACCCGGCGCCGGAAGCGTCGTTATTCCCGCGGTAATGGTTAATATAAAAATTTAATAAATAAACCAGGTTATAAAACTTAGGTTTTATAATAAAATAATTAACGCTAATAAGTATTAGCTTATATATATGGCGATGGATAGCGAAAAGGTTAAATTACGGTTAAAATAATTTAAGGCGGTAATCCACCTAATTATAAGCTTCGCGTATAATGCCGTAATTATATTTATTAAAAGCGGTAAAACTTTGGCGTATATATTTTATGCCCTCGCCGGCGGGGCCCGTAATAATGGTATTATATTTATAATTACGCCTTTTATTACCCTCTCGCGTAAACTGGCCGACTCGATCCGCGGTATGGATATCCGGACGGAGGTTTTTAATTAATAAGATTTCCCGCCAAATAAAAGGATTATAATTAATACCGGCGGACCGCCTTATATAATAATCACCCTTAAGGCGGTGGAAATAATTATGTTCGAATATTAAATAAAGTATAGGATAAATTAATATTCCATTAACCGGGTTGTATTAAAAAAATACCACAAGGCCTTTTTTACGGTTAATATATAAGTTTTTAACGGGGCTATAAAAAAAACCGCGGCTCCCTGGAGACCGGGGTTTATTAAAAACCTTAAATTATTTGCGCGCGTACCCCGGTGGATTAATTATACCGCCATATTACCCCCGTTTAAATAAATTACCCTTATTAAGGCCGTCGAAAATACCATTATAAATAATCTATCCGAATCGGTAAAGTATAATATTATTCCCGCCGGATTTCGGTATATTATTATACGCGAGCCAATTTACCGTAATAATTTGCGTTATAATATTAGCCTTTTAAATAATATAAAAAATATTGCCCAGATTTTATAAGCCCTTTTTTAATACCTCGGCGGTATTACGGCGGCCATTTTTTATAGTTTAATTATGCGGGTATTGGTTTTTTTCCAAACCCCCCTATTATAAATACGTAAAATTATCGATACCTTGTATTTATTATTAAATTTCGAAACCTTATCCCCCGCTATTAATTCGGATACCCGTCTTTTATAATCGGGAAGCGAAATATTTTAAAATTATAATTTCGGCGATTTCGATTATATATTTTTATTATATTTAAATTTCGAGGGTAAATTATGCCTGGTATTTTCCACCGCCATTATAATAAACGGCGTCGATATATTTATATTACGGTATATTATAATAATTATATTTTTTAAAAAGTTTAAATAATTAGACCAAATGGCCGGGCGGGGCGATTATAATGGCGGATTATATATTATATATATTATAATATCGCCGGCGCGCTGGGGTAATAATAATAGGCCTATATTAAAGTTCGTAACGGGTAAAATATATAGGGTTCGTACATTGGCCAATTATTTAAACGATTTATTATATTTTAAATTTAATATTTTTTCCTTTTATAACCTCGATTATAATTCTTATTTGGTTTATAATATATATTTAGGCCGGAGCGAAATCCCCGGTATTAATAGGCTTATTAATATATTCCCCGCCGGCCACCCGCCCAACCCTTTAACCTTTCCCTTAAGCCAAAAAAGCGGTATAAAGAAAATTTTTGGCATAAATGCCATATTTAATATATTATCCTTTATCATTCGTTATTTTTAAAAATAAGGCCATTTATTTAATGCGATCCATTTTTATATTCCCGTTTATAACCCGATGGCGGAAATGGTAAAAGCGTAATAAATTTGGCGCGTAATTATTCGGCAGCGCCAGCCAGAAACGCCTTACCGTAAAAAGTTGCCCATATTGCTGGCGGATATTGGCCTCGCTCGAAACCATAACGGTAATAATAACGGTTCGGTAATATTATTAATATTACCGGCTACTTTAGGCCAAAATTATAAAACGCCGCTAATTCCGCGTACGCCTTACTTTAAGCTTAACCGAGTACCCTTATTATTTAAATTAAACCACGGATCCCGTAATATTATAATTCGAATAGTTTAATATAATAATCGCCTTAAATCGCGGTATTATTAAGCCTAGGGTTTTTTAATATATACCGATTCGCTTTAATTAGTTTTAACCCTATTATTTATAAATTACGCCCCCATTTTATTTTTAATATTATTAAATCGTTTAAGTATTATCGACCTCGTTAAATCCATTATATTAATAATCGATAAAACCCTGCTTATTATACTTTTACGTTTTAATCCCGATATAAATAAAAATTAACTTATATATATATTATAAATAAAGTTTATTATATATAAGCTGGTAAGCCTGGGCGTTAAAAATGTTACGGTATATATATAGGCCGCCATTAATATTAGGTAATAAATTAATTATTATAATTTTGGTGGGTTATATATTCGTTATTATAGGCCTTAAATTAAACCTGCCGATTACGAATACCTTAAGCCCCTTTCCAGCCTGCCCGGCTTGATTAATAATAAACGCTTTTACGGGGTATATTATATACCGATATTTATAGACTAAATAAATACCAAAAAAGATTATTTTAATTTATCCGGTATTATTAATAGTATAAATTAATAAAACTAATAAAGCCTTATTATTATTCCCGTGCTCCTTTTCCACTTACTGCGTAATATAAATAATACCCATATTATATTAATTTCCCTTAATATTTATAATATTATATTAACCTTATTTCCGGCGGTATAAAATAACCCGCATATGCCAAATATATAAAATATCCGCCAGGCCCTTTTTTATATTCGTAATATAAATAACCCGGCCGGCCTTAATATTAACCCCAGTATTTTCTCCTGGTTTTTTTTTATTAATAGGGCAATATTTTTGGCCAAACCGAATTTTATAATATTTAAAATATTATATTTTTATATAATACCGAATTGGCAATTATTTACCTTCCTATATATATTTTATATTATTATTTTTTTCGAAATATAATAAATACCAAATTAATATACGCGCCGTTTATTTTAACCATAATCCGAGAAATTTAATTTATTAAATGAGGGGCGGGATTTATAATTATTAAGGGGGGTTGGTGGGTTTAGAAAGGAGGAAGCGAAAAAGGATTACCAAGCTTAGGTATAAGAAAAATAAATAGGATTAGTATATTGGATAATATTAAAAAAACGAAAAATATAAGGTAATAATGCACGGTAAGGGAATGTATTATTAAAAGATAAGCGGTAAATTATAAAGTAAATTATTAAAAAAAAACTTAAATTGGTAAACGACGGTCCTTTATAAAAAGCGGGTACCGCTAATTTTAAATTTTCCCCCATATTAATATTAGAAATATTTTAAGGTATTATTTAATGGAAATTATATATATAAAAAAGGGCTTTAAGTTTTGGCAAAAGTGGTAATAATCGACGAGGTAATAATATTACGGAGAAAAAAAAAGGAATAAAAATGGTAAAAATGCTGAAATATATAAATAATCTAAAAAGAATAATATATAAATTATCGTAAGATTAAAATATTACCCTGTTTTTATTTTTATATTTTGCTTTTGCCTTTATATTTTGCTCCTGGCTTTATATCCTGCTTTTATTTCCGTACCCTACTCTTATCTCCGTACCCTACTCTTATATTTATATCCTGCTTTTGGTTTTATATTCTGCTCCTGGCTTTATATCCTGCTTTTATTTCCGTATTTTATTCCTGCCTCCGTACCCTGCTTTTGCGTTTATATCCTGCTCCTATATTTATATTCTACTTTTACCTTTATATTTTGCTCTTGCCTCCGTACCTTTTTCCTATCTCCGTACCCTATTACTGCCTTTATATTTTATTACTGCTTTTATATTCTGCTCCTCCTCCCCTTTTAAATTCCGCTTTTACATTTATATACTTATCCTGGCCCGGCTTCAAATAAAAAATAAAATAAATTTCTTTTTTTACTGCTTTATTTATTTTTATATATAAATAAACTTTTATTTTATTTATTTAAACCAAACGTCCCGTAAACCTTCCTAATATTACCATAATTATTTATTATATAAATACCTCCCAATTTTAATATTAATACTAGCCTTTTCCTAAGGATCTAATTTACCTTTACCATAACGCATTATAGAAATCTTATATATAATTTATCCTCGGAATCTTTAATTTTGGCCCCATGCTTATTTAGCACCGCTAATAATATTAAAAGCCTATAAGGGTAATAGCACTTATTTTAATAATATAACCAATAGGATATTTTCCTTATCCTCCGATATTTTAATAACCGATAAACCGGTTCCCAGTTCCACAGCCCCTAAAAACCAGTTTAATAAGAATAAAAATAATAATAATATTATAATTAATATTCCGATCGCTATTTTTATAATAAAATATCCATTCGTTTTTTAATTATACCAAATAATTATATCCAGCCCTTAAGCCTATACCTAAATAATTCCTTAAGGTATTTAACACGGTCCGGTATACTTAAAAAATAATTCTTATTTTTTCTTTATTATTACCCCTGGTCCTTATTTAATTCCCTATTCTAATCCAAATCCCTTAATATACACCATTAATATAATTAACCTTTATATCGACCAATTTAAATATTTATTTGGTTATCAAAATACCAATATTTAACGGTAATCCCTTATAATCCAGCAGTAAATTACCATAATCCAATAATAATGGTCCTTTATTTAATATATTTTAAATACCCAATTGTATTATAATTTCTTTTTTATTACATTTTCGGGGTATACGGATCGCCTATACCGGTATTATATAAAAAAACCAGCCTTTATTTCGCCAATATGGCCGGAAATACCTCCGGTTAATATTCCCCTCGTTTATTAGCGCGAAAATATTATACCTTTAAGATTAAACCCGTATATTAATAAGGAAAGAATATACGGTAAAATTAAAAAGGAAAATGGTAAAGGTAATTATTTACCAGACCGAAATATAATCCAATAAACGGTAAATTAATACGCCTTAAATATTAAAGCGCCGCCGATTTATAATTAAACCTGGCGAAAGTATAAGGGTAAGGAAGAAAAAAGTCGATGGATAAACGATTACGCCCGATAGCGTAATATGCGTGGTATTACTCCTTATGGCCCTTTTTTTATTAACGATAGGCGAAATAATTCGGTAAATGTTAAAAACTCCAATATCCTAACCATAGGATTATTTTTTTTGGTACCCGAAAATAAGCGTATAAACTTATTTTATATACCAAATAAAGTTTAAATTAATATATAATTATATGGTTAAAGGCCGATGCGTAGGTACGAATATAGGTCGGCTTATTACGGTAAATAAATAGGAGCAGGTTGGAAAATATAAGCTTAAGTACGAACTTTAATATAAAGATTAAATATAAGCCTTTATAATCGATTTTTAAACCCAGTTTAAAATATAACCATATTATAATCCCCGATTTATATACCGAATTTAATTTTAATTATTGGAAAAGAAAATAAAAGGGTAAAAGAATAGTAAGGAAAACAGTAGGGTAATAAAAATATAATTACCCGCGAATAAAATAAACCAAAAAAATAAGGGATTTTGGTAAATGGTGAATATAATGGTACGTATGGTAAGGAAAAGCCGAAAAGAAAAAAAAAGGTAAAAGCTTTATCCGCTCCCTTATTAATATATATTATATTATATATTTAAATTTATTAATATTATAATAATATAATATTTAAAAGTATTGGAAAAAGGAAATGCCTATGTGGGGATAATATTTAACCGAATAAATAAAAGGGCCTATATTAAATAATAAAGTTTAACGAGGTGGATTAAAAGGATAAAAAGTATAAAGATAAGGACCAGAAAAGGGCGGTAACCCGGATATATATTACCAGTATTTTATAATAATAAAATATTTAAATTTAATAAAATGAATTTTAGCTTAAAATTAAAAGGCTATTGGGCCATTCCGAAAAACTTTTTGGGTTTTTTAAATTAATTCCTTTTATAAAGCCTAATATAAAAATACGTAAATGCAAGATTTTATAATCGGGGGGAGGGGGGAAGAAATATTTATATTAATAGGAGTATAAAAGGCGAGAGAATAATTTGCGGCCAATAGGCAGGTCGGGTATTATAATTAATATTTTATAACCAATATATATTACCAATGCCCATATTATTTTACCCTAAAGTATTATTATAATTAATTTCTCCCTATTTACTTTTAAATACCTTTTTATTTAACTTTTACCTTAGGCCAATATTTTATACCTCGCTTTTTTTTTTATTTAATAAAATACCAAAATACTTTCGATTCCTTAATATAATAAACGATTAACGCTTTCGCCCTAATACCTTTAACCATTTTTTAATCGGCGATTTTTAATATAACGCGTTTAAGGTTTAAGTCCAGCTTGGTAAGCTTTTAAAACTCCATTTCTATTTTATTTATTTTTTATATTACCCTATTATAAATTAATCCGGTAAAATTTATTAGGCCAATCCATCTATGCCAAGTTTTTAAGCGGCCATACCCTTTTCGAAAAAAGGTATAATAATTTTCTGGCCGTTTATAATACCGTTAAAACCGTTATAATCGACCTCGGTAACCGTATTACCTTTATTTAACCTATACCTAGCCTTCTTTAAAGCTTTATGGATTATAATAACCCTATCCTTATAATAAACCAATACCTTACCCTTTATATTAACGAATTAAAGGATTATATTTTTACCCATAACGTTAAGCTTAAGGACGCCCAGGCTATTATTTTTAAACTAAAGCAGAAACTTTTCAACGCCTTTATTAATAATATTTACCTTAAATTTAAGCTCGAGATTAAAACCGAACGCATTAACCGTGCTAAGGCCAAATTATTTAAAATGGGTAAGAAATATATTATAATAAAAAAGCAGTTTAAAAAAACCCTAAACGGAAAGCAAAATATCCCCACCGGCCTAATCATTAAGGATATGGAAAAGTAAAAAGTAATAATAAAGAAAAAAAATACCGAAAAAATTAAGGATAATGGTTTTAAATTTAATACCGTATACTGGTAATTGTACCGGTAAGATAAAATTTAAAGGTTAAGTTTATAGGGGATTTAAATAATATTAAAGCCTTAAAAAAGGAGTTCTTTTTTTTCGGAAATTAAGTCCGGCGTTTTCGATTATAAGGCGTTAATATAATAAGCATTTTCACTTTATATTTAACCTAAACGAACGGATAAGTTTAGGCAGTTTTTAATTTATCCTATATTTTACCTTTCGTAATTTTAAACTGGAATTATTGTGGTATAAGCACTTTTAGGCTTTAAGCTTCGGAATAAAAACGAAAATCGCCGGCTAATATAACGGTGCCGGAGGTATCCCCCGCTGTATTTATACCAAAGACCGGCGCCCGGCGCGATTGCTTAAATAATTAGTTTAAAGCCCTAAAATAATCCTGTACAGGATTATATAAGAAGCCAGGAGGACCCCCGGGACTTGTGAGACTTTTGGGGGGGTAATAAACTATGGCGGTAAAAACTTGGTAATAAAAATATAATTATTATTTAATATATTATATTTTCCCCTAAATATTATATTATCGTTTAGGAATAATCCTATATAGGATTATTTTATATTTTCTGGAGTATTACCATTTTTAAATAGGTAATTAAAGGTTTAACCAAATTAAATAGTTTGGTTTTAAACACCGACCATATAATAAGGTTATCGGATTTATTCCCCGTTATATTTTTTAAAGGTTTAACCAGGATTTACGAATTTAAGTTTTGGTAATAAGCCTGCGTTTTTTAGGATTAAAATTTAAGAAATTCCTTTATTATTTTTTTCCCCTAATTAATTTAGGTTAATGGTTATAATTAAAAAATAATGCTGTACGGAATTATATTAATAAGTATAAATAAGAATCCGCGGAAATTACCGCGCCGAGGTAGAAAAACCCTTTTATAATATACCGGTAAGAAGTTTATAATACTTATATTATAAAAAACGGAAACGGATATTTATATTATAATAAAGCTAAAAACCAATTAATACGCTGCGTTATAAAAACCTGAAAAATCGCGTAAGTTATATTCCTTAGGAGGGGCAGTTTTTTTCCCACGGTAATAAAGGCGTAATATCCGGTTAAGAATTAATTGCCTTTAAAATAAAATAAACACGATAAATTAAGGGCAGTAATAAGTAAAATTGGGCAGACCTGTATAATATACGGAGCTTAAAAGCCTTTCGAAACCTAATTACCTATATTTTAAACGATTTATTATTACGGAAAAACCAGGGAATACGTTCTCGAAAAAAAAAAATAATACGGAAGTTTTATGGTATTATAGGATTACCCTGGTAATATTACAAACTTATAAGGGCCAAAGCCAAATAATAGGAATTCGATTTCGGAATAAACCCGGTACCGGTTAAAAATGCGTATATGGTTACGGTAAAAAGGCCAAAAAAAGATTAGGCTTCGAATATTAAATAAAGTTGTACACCCCTATTATACCCCTATAAATAAAATAATAAAAATTAATAAATAATTAAACCCTTATTATATTATAAAAGTCCGGCGTAAAATTAAGGCGTAATATAATAAAAAAACCTTTATTTACTCGATTATAAAAGGAATAAAGGAAGGGATTATTAAAAGTATTAATGCATATAAAGAAAAGCAGGATTATAATCCTATTTTTAAATAAAAGGAATATTTTTATAAGCCTAATTTAAATTCCGAGGGCATTACGATTATAAAGGATTCCAAAAACTATATAACGGAAGGGCGATTTATATAATTCCGGTTAAACTTAAAATAAGGGGAAAAATAATAAAAATGCCCTTATATTATTAAAAAAAGTTTTAAGGAAAAGGGATAATTAAGGTTGGTTAAAATTACCGCGGAAGTTTAGGGGTTAAATAAGGCGCCCTTAAACTGGCCCGTATTATAATCCTACCTACGGTTATAAAAAAAATCCTAAAAATTACATGGCGGAGGGATAATTTATATAATTCCGGTTAAGGGGATAATAATATTAAGGTGGAAATAACGGAGGTATTTTAAACCGATCTGGGAAAAAATAGGTAAAATTAAATAATATTAATATTTTATTTATAAGCAGGAGGAAATATATAATAACCGGGCTTAATTTATAAGGATTTATTATAATTATAAAGGATCCTAAAAATTATATGGCGGAAGGACGATTTATATAATCCCGGTTAAAACCCCGTAAATAAAAAATAGGAATTATGGAGTACCTTTGCCGTTTTTTAAAGGGTATAAAAAAAAGGAAGGATTAAAGCCATTAAGCGCTTTAAAATATAGGGGAAAATGGATACCGTTTTTTATAATTATTAAGTTATTTTTCGAATAAAGGCCTAACCCCCACCGTTTTTTTAGGTTAAATTTTACTTTTTATTATTAATATTAAACCCCGTGCCTAACCCAACGGATAATAGGGGAAGTATCCCTTAAAAGGCTTGGAAAAATACAAATCGCCCGTCCAAACTAAAATCGATCCCCTCCTAAGGAATTTGGTATAAAGGTAATCCTATACAGGCCTTACCAGAAAATAAAAAAAAAGAGATTTCGAAAATTAAACTTATTTGGGAAAAGTTTAGGGGTCCCACGCTTTATTATAATCGGACCGTAACCAAAGGAAAACGTGGCGATTATAATAATTTATAAATTATAAACGCCAGACTTTTAAGGCTCCCACCTATAAAATTATGGTTAATTCCCCACCCCCTTCGAGGGCGCCCAATTTTCTTTACCTAAAAAAGCGGCCAAAAGGGGGGGGATAAATATACGGTGAGGAAATTATGGAAGGTTTAAAGCTTAGGAAAAGGTAAGGCGAGGCCTTTTAGCCTAAATAAGTTAACCAATATTACGCCCGGCCCTATAAAAAGCCGGTAAGTTAATAATTATTAGGAGCGGACTAATTAATAATAAGGGGTAAGGCGATTAAGGAAAACGGTAAAACGGTATACTTATAAAGCCTAAAATCTTTTAGCGCAAGGCGCGGAACGCGAGGAATAAAACCTATTGGGGCCCCGAAAGAATAATATTAATACCCGGAAAATAAAAAGGTAATTATTAAGGAGATTATATAAATTCCCTACTTCGAATTATAAAAATCCCACAATTACGTTTAAAAGGCCTAAAAAGTATTACCACCATTATTATTCTTAATTTTAAGGGACCGTTTATAATTTTTTAGCCTAAGGCTAAAGAAGAATAATCCTATACTGTATTACCCTTTAAAAACTTATTTAAATCCTAACTTTTATAATCTTTTCCATTTTTTATAAATTATTTTATTTTTTAAAAAATTATTCCACTATTTAAATTTATTATATTATATTCCTAAGGTAAGGCGCGGTAAAGGCTTTTTTACCAGAATATTATTATAATAAAGGAAAGCAAAAAACGCCTTATAAATAAGCCTTAGGCCTAAAAACGATTTTCGAAAGTAAAAATACCCGAAAGCGCTAATAAAGCTTAAACCTTACCACGTAAATAAAAAGCCGAGCGATCGTCTCCTAACCCTCCCTTATTTAAAATCCCGTTATTTCAAATTTTTATTATACCAGTGCCCCGGGCAAAATATAATACGAGCGTTTTTTCGATATTTTAAAGAATAAAATAAATATTATTCCCCGGCCAGTTTATAAAAGTAATATTTAATACTGATTAATATAATCCCTATAAAATAAACCAATATATTATGGTCCGATTACCGTTGCCGTTTTCTGATATATAAGGGAGTATAATATTTAAGGAAAATAATATTTCCTAATATATACATTAATTAAATCGAATATTTAAACAGGCAGTATTTATAAATAATGCGTAAAAAATAAACTATATTATATAATATTATATTAATATTTATACCGAACCAATCGAATTATTTATTATAGGAAAAATATGGATTAAAGCGAACAAGGCCTTAAAAACGGAATTCGTAAATAGGGATACCTTTTAGGAAGGCCGTAATATAGTAAACCTGGAGCGCTTCGCCTATTAAAATTGGCCTATAAAGAATATTAATTAATAACGGCTATATATCGCGGGGTAAAAATGCCGGCTCGCTCGGTATAAAAAAAACCATACAAATTATATTAATAATATTATTTTATTAAACGCGTTCCTAAATACCTTCGATAATATATCGTAGGCTTAATTATATAATTTTACAAGGATTATAAATAATAATCTATACTTTAAAACTTACGAGGAATTTCTCCAGAAGCTTAAAGCGTTCCTGGATTAATGCAAAAAGACGATAAAGCTGTTCGGAAATAAGTTTTAATAAAAAGAAAAAGGGACCACCGCCCGCGCTAAGGAAGCCACGCGTAATCCTATTGAACCTTAATTTTAATAAGCCAACCAATACGATTTGGCCAAAATGGCCTAAAAGAACCAGACCGATCCCCGCGATTTACCGCCCGCGCTCCGATTATAAGAAAATAATAAAATACCTATTAACCGATTAATTCTGCCCAAAATAATTAAATAAAACCTAATTAAAAAGCTAAATACTTTAAATATGGTTAATATATATGCATTATTAAACCAAAAAATAGGCGAAAAAGTAAAATTAATATTAAATAATAATAAAATTAAAAAAAATAAGCTTTAATATAAAAACCATTATAGGTATAATCCTAATTAAACCTATTAAATTAAACGGAATTATACGCGAGGATTTTATTATATTTAGGCCGAATTCCCCTAAAAAACCAGTATAATCCCTTTGGAAATTTTAAAAGTATAAATACTCCTTATATTAATAATTAATTTTAATAAAAGGCCTTAGTATTAAACCAAGGTAATAAAATATTATTAATATTTAAAAAATAACCATATATTATATAATTACCTATGGGATATTTAGGATTAAAT
>JAKWBI020000928.1:0-15561 GCA_022664585.2 Zalerion maritima
TGTAGCGGGGAGTAGGTCTGATAACCTCGCTGCATGGTCGGTGTTTAAAACCAAGCTGTTTGGTTTGGTTAAACCTCTAGTTGCCTGTTTAGGAGCGGCAATATTCCAGAAAACATGGAATAGTCCTGTACAGGATTATTCCTAAACAATAATATGATATTTGGGGGAAAATATAATGTATTAAATAGTAGTTGTATTTTTATAACCAAGTTTCTACCGCCATGGTTTATTGCCCTCCCAGAAGTCCTATAAGTCCCGGGGGTCCTTTTGGCTTTTTATATAGTCCTGTACAGGATTATTTTAGGGTTTTAAATTAATTATTTAAGCAATTGCGCCGGGCGCCGGTTTTTGGTATAAATATAGCGGGGGATATTTCCGGCACCGCTATATTTTACCAATCTATAATAAAAAACCGCGCCCCGCGGTCCGAAAAACTTTAGGAAAAGTTTTCTGGCTCCTACCAGTATTGCCAATTTATCCATTTTTTCGCCCTCCGTATATTATTAATTACTTTTTTATAATAATTACGGGTTCCCTTTTTTATTTTATTATAATTAAACAGGGTTATACAATTTTATTTTTATAAATTTTATTATACCCCAACCTTTATTTTCCCCGGAGGGTTTATTTTAATTGGTGGTATTTAAACTCTGCTCCGAACGATTTATAAAATAAAAAACGAAATACTTATCCCCCCTTTTTATGCAATTAAGAGCTAATCGAGCTTAAGGAGCCCTTTTAATCCTTTTAAATCGGCGGCGCTGGCCATATTTAATATTGTAGGCCGCATTTTTTACTTTCGCCGCCTCCCTTCTTCGAGCTTCCTTCCTTTCCTCCTCCTCCGTAGCCTTTCGTTTAATATTCCTTTTAATAATAGCCCACCCCGGGAAGTTCTCGGTATGGGTAGGTTATATATTAGGTCCGGGACGGGGTAAATGGCGTTAAATAAAATAAAACCTGGGGTTTTCCGGCCGGTGGGCCCTCCTTTTTATTAATAAATAATGTAAGGGTTTTTTAATAATCTCCTTTTTAAATACTTCGAAATTATTATCCACCTTAATATTAAAAAGCGGCCTATATTGTTTTTTATACACCCACCAGTGCTAATTGGTATATAAGGGGAGTTGGGGTTATGGTAATCGTTTAAGGATAGGAGTTACGCGTAGGGAAAACGAGGTTATTTTTAAGGGTAAGGATAAGGGCAGCGATTAATAATTAATGGGGGATGCGCGCGCAATGGAGCGTGTAAAGGGTAAAAAAGAAAGGGAAGGGGTGCGTAATAATAATTTAAATAGCTTTAACGAATTAGGCTTTTATCCCGGTAATATATATTTTCCCTTAAGAGATTTATAAAGGCGGTTATTACCCCCTTTTTTTTCCGAGGCCACCTGGCCCCTTTGCCTTCGGTATATAGGATTAATTATATAAATAAAGTCCGAATCCATATTATTTCCCAATTTTAACTCCATTATATCCTCCTGGTTTTCCGTATAAAAGTTAAACGGGTTTACCCCCTTGCGAGCTGTGGAATTTACCTTAATATTAAGGAGCTTGGGATATATTAAAAAAGGCCTAAGGCTTATATAAACGTTAAGTATATAGGAACGCATCCCGGCAGTATTTATATTCGTGTTTAGGCTTTACCACTCCTTATTATTAACCAAATAGCCTTAGGAATCGTTGCTTTCCGCTATTATGCGTAAGAAAACCTTATGCCGAATAATAGCGCCAACTTTCCCTTATAGCCACCCTGCTTTAAGGAGGTTCCTTAATGGGTTAGGGCCCATTATAAACCTTAAGTAATTTATATAAAACACCTTTACCTGATTTATAAAGTGCTTTATATAATTATTGGGCGGTGGCCCGAAGGGATATAATATATGGTTCCTTTTCCCTTTTCCCCCCATGCCTAATTCTAATTCTTAAAGGCGGTATTATAGCCTCTTTCCACTGTCCTTTAACTCCTAAAATATAAGGGCCTTTTTATTAGCGTAAACCTCCCTTTTTATTCGCGTATAGATCTATATTATTTTCTGCTTATAGATTATAATCCTAAGCGTTTTTAGTACTATAAGGTGCTGAGATCGGTAAAAAGGGCTGACTTATACGAAGATAATTATTATAAGAAGGACCTTAAGCTGGAGGCCGTACTTCTTAAACATGCCCCTATTGGCTTTATTTTGGAGTATCGCTAAAAACCTTATACGAGCCTCCCATATATGCCTTTTAAAGTCCTTTTCTGCGTTTTTTAATGCGAACGTAATAAGTATTATACCCTTATGGTAGTCTTAAATAAAGGTTATTCGCGGGTTTTTTTACCCTTTTATTATAGGGTTAACCCCTACCTTTATTATACTAAGTAGATCGTAATTTTTAAAGAACGGGTATTATAGGGGAATTATAAGGGCCGCCTGGTTTTTAATGGTTGGTATATCCTTAGGTTTCCTTAAAGGTTTAAAGTCCGTAATTATAAACCTAATATTATTTACCCCGTTATATATTTTGAGGTAATTTTTATAGGTAATTAATTATTAATAAGAAAAAGATTGGTTATATTCCAGTAATTTAATAATATTATATATATATGCCCAAATGTTTATAAAGAACGCTTTGGTGGTAATGGGTCTTCGGAACCGTTGGCGGAAGCGGTTATTCTTATGGCGGTCGATAGGGTTAAATATATTCCTAATAATTACGCTTATATTCCTTTGGGCAATTTCTTTAAGCTTTGGGTTATTTATATATAAAATATATAAGGGGATTGGCCCTCCCTAGCGGGCCTGGTTTTTGTATAAGCGCTAAGGTTTAACGAGGGTTTTTATATAAAGAATTACCTTTCGGGATAATTTAAATAAAAACTCCGATTAATATCCAGGCATTTAAGCGCTGGTTTCGTTTTTTAACCTTAACCCTTTAAAGGTATAATTTCCCATTATTAAAATAATACTGTTTAGGGCTTTTTCGCTTTATTAGGTAAAAATAAGAAATAAGAGATATGTTTGGATTAAAGTTTTTAGGTTAAAAGGGCTAAAGAGGTATTAAATACCGGGGGTTAGGCTAAGGCTAAGGGTAGTATAAACTTTTAAAGGGCAAGGGAATTTAAAAATAAGGAGTTAAATTAAAATGGAGAATGAGCTGAGCAGGATTATACCATAGAGATTTAAGGCTGGGAGATAATATGGTTAAAAAAAATCGAGGGAATATAGGGGGGGAAAAAAGGGGGTATTTATACCTATAGGGTTTAAATATATTAGCGGGTTTTAGGTAAGCGGTGGTATTTTTTTAGGTAAATAGGTATTTTCTCGAGCGTTCCCATTATTACCCTTTTGCCCTATTACCCTTATAATTTTTATAATTTTTATAATTATTAGCGGGCCTCCCATCCTTAATCGGATAATTATATAAGTATTTTTGGCCTAACTTCTTTCCCTTTTTTTTCTCCTATACCTTCGATAATCCTTCCTCCTATATACTTCTTATTAATGCCTTTCTTTTCCCTATAATGCTTTTCTTTTTATATATTCCTCGCTTTTTTCCCTTCCTCCGAGCCCTTTTTCCCTTAAATACTCGCTCCCTTTATCACCCCCTTTTTTTAATCTACTCCCTAATTTTTTTAAAACATATCCTATTTAAACCAAAGTAATGATAAGGAGGCTTATAAGGGGCTCCCTAACCTTTTGGCTTTTATTCGGTATTTACCAACGGCCAGCAGGCCTTCTGGTTTTTCCAAACTTACTATACTTATAAGCCAGCCTTTTTCTTTTTTTATACCTTATTATATAACCTTCGTTTTCCCTTGCCCTTATACTCCTTTTCCTTTTATAAAAGGGCCCGGGGCTTGTATTATAAGGAGCCGCACTCGGGTTATTAAGCGTTTTGCTTGTGGTTAGGCGGCCCTTTTAATTAATATTATTTTTATTATTACCCGAAGCCCTTCTCTAGGTATATTTTTCCTAAACTATTAACTTTATACAGGGCTATTTAATTTTAATTTCCCTGGTAATTGCTCCTATTTCTTCTCCTTCGCCGGTTAAGCCGCGAGGCCGTATCGATCGGGTGCTTTAAGACCTAACCACTGGTTTTAACGGCTTTACTCGGCTCCCTTTATTCCCCTTATTACCTTGTACCTTTTATTAATTTAACCTTATATAATAAACCAGCCCGGGTCTTTTCTTTTAGGGTTTATTTAAAAGGTCCTCCCTTACCTTTTCCTTTAATTTAATCCCCCTAAATTAACCGCCCCAGCGTACGGTTGCGGTTTTTAAAATTAAAATGCCTTTTAGGCATAATACCGTTTAGGCCTTTTAGTTTGGCATCCTTCCGCCGAGACTATCCTCGAGCCTTATTAAAAGGACCCGGTTTAAGCCGATTTCCAATTTTATTTATAAGGTTTATTCCACCTTTATACCCTTTTTATTTTTACCTCCTAGGGTTAAGCAGGATTAACCATTATTATTTTTTTAAAATATCCTTTATTATTTCCAGTTTGGCCTATTTAGGGACCCTCCTTTAAACTATATTTATATAATTATATATATTAACCTGGATATATTTAAAACCCTTTTTAAAACTACCAGCCTGGCCCCTGTATTATGTAAAAGGGTTAATCGGCTTATTATTATTCCCATCCTATATGGAGGCTTTCTGGGGCAGATTATGGGTGGTTTATATTCCTCCCTTTATTTCCATTGTTAGTAGGTATTGGCCGTATAATTTAAAGGCGTGGTAAATAAAAACCCTTGCAAGCATTATGCCTCCGGGTAGGCGAGTTATTTTTAAGGCTGGAAACCTAATATTTTTATTTATTATATATTCCCCTTTTTCGAATATATTTCCGTTCCTGGGTATACCGGGAATAGGTATGGTAATTACCTTTGGCTTGGCAAGATTTATATAGCCGAAAATAAAAACCTTAAGAAATATATATTAATTTTAAACTCCAATCCTCCCTATAATGGTTATACCCCCTATAAAAAATTCCGCATTGAGAAATTATTTAGCGATACGGTATGGGAGCAGGATATTAAACACTGGAAGGATTATTTCGAAATTATTCTCGGCGGCCCTAATTTTTTAAAAATTATAAATGTTTTAAATTTGGGGGTTAAAAATATTCCCGGCCTAACCAGGCCTTTTATATAACCGGTATAAGGGTTTAATTCTTTTGGCGCTTATGGTTAAGGGGGTGGCCGAGGTAAAGCTCCTAAAGGAAATAATAATGGTGGCGCGGCGGCCTTTTAAGCTCCTGCTCGTCGCGATGGTTTACGCTTTCGCAAGGAATAAGGGGTATTATAAATTTTTTAAAATTAAACCATAATTTCTTTATCCCGTAATTAATCCTTTCGTTATTACCAGAATAAAAATTATAATATACAGGATTATTTAATGGTATCCTTTAATATAAGAAATTAAGTTTTTCCTATAAAAGAATTTTTATTTTTATATATAACCCTTTAAATAAAAATCCCGCCCTTTTTTTTTTATAAATTAAATAAACGAATTAAAATTTAAACGGGTGACCTTTTTTTAAAATTGGAAAGTTATTTTTAATTACCATTTATAAATGGTTTAGGATAGGGCCATTCGGTATGGTATAAGAACGGGAAAAAAGAAGTATAAAAATATTCCTTTCCAGACTTTTAAATTAAGGGATATGGTTTTTTTTTATATATATATATATATACCTCGGGCTATTAACGGAGCTTTAGGTATATGGTTTTTATTGGGTCCTTTTATAATATTTGGTTTTAAGCTAGTTGGGGCTTATTATTATTTAAGGGAGGGGATATGGAAAAAGGGGGATTTCTTTTTATATGGTAATTCCTTTGGAGGTCTTATAATACTATATAGCTTTATTTTTTTATAAAAGAAACATTACCGAATTCTTCCGTGGTTATTATTGGGATTTGGAATCGTACTTTTTTCGTTGTTTTTAAAAGAGGTATTTTTCCCGATTCCCGCCCTTTATTCTTTAATTCTTTTATATTACGTGGTTTTTTTGGCCGTAATACCATAATAATACATTTGACTAAATCGTTTTCTTCTTTCCAATCGTTACCATAAAATATTACCGTTCGGCGTTAGTTTTTACCTAAACTTTTTAATATATTATTCCCGATATGGCCTTCCGAATTATTCTCCTTATCGTTTAATCCTATATAATCCTTTCCCAACTTATTATTTTATTTTAAATAGGGTTCCCATTTTTTCCAGGTATTATTATTAATTCCTGCCGGCTCACTCCACCATCCGTTCTTTTAAATAAATTTCTTAACCTTATTACTCCCGATTATATATTTAAAGGGAGGGCTCCCTTTATAGGATTCCCTAAACTGCACCGTTCTTCTTTTATTCGAGAGCTTATAAATAATATAAGGTCTTGTCCATCGAGGGTTTTGCTTATCCTTTATACTTTTAACCCCTATAATTAATATTTATCGCAATATTAAATCCCCTTCTTTTAATGGGATTTTCCTTATTTTCCCGCTATTTTTCTTATCCATATACTTGGCCCTGGCTTCCTTATTCCGTTATAGGATTCGGGCTGCCTCCGCTAAGTCCGTTTTTTTCCATTCCATTGCCCGGCTTTTTTCCGCCAAAAAGTCCGCGTACGGTATATTACCTTTCTAATTAATTATTCTCTAGGTAGGGAGCGCCATTTTAATGGGGGTGACCATTTTTTAACCGTACAATAGCGCGTATGGGGAGAATCCTATAATTTGGTTTATTATAGCTTTTTGCGCCATTAATACCCCTGGGTACGCGTTAACCCAGCTGCCGCCTAATTTTAATAATGCGTCCCTGGTATTTAAATGGTGGTGTTTTATTTCCCCTTACGATTATAAATTGTACGCCGATACCGTAGTTTTAACCAGGCCTATTCGCTTTATAAGCTTATCCAAAAACCCTCGGTTTTTTGGTCCTCCATTAATTACCAATTTCCCATATATCCCATGCCTATAAATTATATTTTGCTAAATAAAATTGGCCATTTACCTTGCGGTGGTTTTTTATAATGGTCGCCTTTTAATCTATTTTATTAAATTATATTTGGCTTGTATAATATAAATATACCCTTTCCTTAGTGGTATCCAAAAAATATCGAGCGAAATTTTAAAAAAGGGGGTTAGAATAGGGTTAGAGATTTTTAGCGGTATTTTAGGCCTTTAAGGGTCTCGCTTTTGGCAGGTTGGGCAGGTTTTTAATGCCTTTTGCACCTGCTTCCATTATCCTTTCTAATAATAATGTTAAGCGATAAAGTTAAATATGGTATTCCGTCCTTTATACCCTTCGTAAATATAATTACTTTAAATAATATATTTCCGGGTTTAATTATTATTAACTATTAATTATAATTATAATTTATCCCTTAAGGTTTTGCGCCAAAGTTTCTGGTCCCTTACCAGGTAATTTAAAGCCTTCCTTTTTTAATAAAGGAATAATTTATAAGGAATATCGCTCGGTTTTTTTAGGATTATAAGGAAATACGCTATTTTTCGGGATTTATTATTTTATGCTTTTCCTCCCAGAATCTTAATATTCCTCCAGTCCTGTACAGCCCTAAGCACGTATAATTATGTATTAATAAAATCTTCGATATTTTTCTTTAGTTTATTATCTTTCTCGTTTAAGGGTCCTGGGGGTTTTTATAATAATACGTCTGCCATAATGTTTTTATTTTTTAATATATGCTTTATATTAAAATCGAATTACCGTATTTATACGATTTATTTGGTAATAAATACTCCGGGTAGGTTAATAATATTATTATTAAATTAATATATTATATTAACCGTATTTATTTTAAAGGTAAAGTGCGCGCCGTATAGGTAGTTCCGTAATCGCTTTAAAGTTATAAGCAGCCCCTTATATTTTAGCTTAGCCGAATGGTATATTCCTTCGGCTTTTTTTTAATAGCCAAATTTATACCTTACCATTAGGACTTTCCCTTTCCTTTTTTGGCCGATTTATGCTCCCCATCCGGTTCCTAATACGTTTACTTTAATAATAATACGCCCTGCCTTCGGGGAGTAATTAATTCTAATTAAAACTGGGGGTAATATTAGGGCTTGTTTAAGGATTTTCGTTATTTTTATATACTTTTTTTCCCAAATAAACTG
This sequence comes from Zalerion maritima, assembly GCA_022664585.2. Classification (NCBI taxonomy): domain Eukaryota; kingdom Fungi; phylum Ascomycota; class Sordariomycetes; order Lulworthiales; family Lulworthiaceae; genus Zalerion; species Zalerion maritima. The sequence goes on from JAKWBI020000928.1 coordinate 8,121, forward strand.
CGCCCCTATACGGGTGAATTCGTATAGGGGCTTAATAATATAAGTAAAATCCTTAATAAATATTCGGTAAAAGACCACCATACCAATAAATTTTTTAATATTCGATGTATTTTTAAAGACCGTCCAATTTTTAATTTTAATAATCTTGGCCTGTTTAGGATTATGGCCATTTATTCCGTATATAAAACCTATTATTACGGCTGATTTCTGGCACCATTTGGATTTAATTATTAAAATTGTGGTCCCGGCCAGCTTATTTTGCAATAGCATTTAATCCAAATTCCTAATATATTCGGCCACGTATTACCGTACCCCTGGGTAGATTTCTCGCCTATTATATATAATAATAGGACCTTTAATCGTAATATTATTAATAAGTGTCCTGTATATTATTGGAATAAAACCTAAAAGAATGATGGAAATGATTTTATAAAATTAAGTAATATTATTTGTTCCTTTTTACGGAAGCGTGGTTATTTTGAATAGGCCGGCGAATATTATAAAGGTAATAAGATTTCGGGATTTTGGATCGAGCATTATTTGGTCGTATTCGGAGTAAAAATCCAGGAGTAAAATAAGCTGGTAATAGGTTATATTTTTTATAAACTTATCGGTAACGGGAGGTATAAAAGTATTATAAATTATAATTAAATTAAACCTTTCCGTTAAATTAATTAAGCGGTATTTCCCATTTTTCTTTTTAATTAAAAATTAGGGGTTACGGTACGCCACTTGGCTTAGCTTAATCACCCCCTTTTTTTTTCGCTCCTCGAGTATTTCGATTACCACCGTTATTAATGCCTTGGAAATAGGAATACTTTTAATCTGCCACCCTATATAAGGTACCGTATCGATTTTTTGGGAAGGGGTTATATTAAGGTTAACTTTACCTAAATATTCCCAGGACCATATTAACGCTTATTTTTTATTTATAAGTATATTTATAAATATTCTTTATTTTTCCCTTTATAATTCCCCGAGGGATTTTAAGATTTTATTCCTCCTTTTTAATATAAGCCTGGTACCGCTGCACCCTGCCTTATATAATCGTGGGTAAATGTATTTATTCTATTTAGTATTATTACGATTTTTTTCCGATGGTTTATTCTTTTCCCACTTTTTTTCATACCAGTCCGGGTTTACGGGGGCCGCTTTATACCTTATTTAAATATCCACGGGCTTTATTTTATCCGCCACACGTTTATATATAATAAAAATATTAATAATATTGGTATTATTAAGGGGAAATGCCTCCTGGGCTCCGCCAACGCCTAGGATCTCGTTAATAACGAAGTCTTATATCCTCCTTTTATTATTTTGCAGCTCCCGATCGTTGCCCTTATAATACTCTCCTAGGAAAATATCTAACCTTTTCCTGGCAGCTTTTTTCCTATAATTAGGGTTTCGTGGGTAATTATAAGGCTTCCTATACCCCTGCCCCTTTGGCTGGTAAAGGGCAACCTCTATATTTGGTTCTCCGGTCCAGATCTTTTTATTTAAAAGGTTCTCCCCTTTTTACGGCCCATTAATATACCCCTCCATAGGTATATCCTCCTTAAACTTTTTTATAAGGCGCTTAACTTCTTTTATAAAAAATTAGGCTATTATTTTTTCGTTATCCGAATCCAAAACTTCCATTATATAGGCAGGGATTTCGATTTTACCAGTACGGGGTTTCCCTAATTCTATACTGGCCTTTCTTTTTTTATTGGTTAAATTATAAGGGTTTCCTGCATTTTTTTAAAAACCTTTATTCCCTAAGAATAAATATTGCGGAGTATTTTTCCACGTTTTTTTTTTAGGGTTAGGTTTATAATAATAATAATATAATTACTCCCCCTTATTTCGAGCTCCCCGATTAATGTATTGCGCTTTTTATTATAATGCTATTTCCACCCCATTACCATAATAAAAAGTATTCCTAATATTATTTTTGGCGCCCCTTCTCGATTTTTTTCTGGTATAAAGAAGTTTTGCGCAATACGTTTAGGTTTTAAAGAAATATGCACCCATTATCGTATAACCAAGGCTGAATTAATTTTTTAACCATTATAATCGGAAAATATAACTCGCGCCTAGTAAGCCTTAAAGCCGTGTTTTTAAGCGTAGGTTCGTTTTAAAATATTGGCTTCCGCGCCTGTATTTATAATAGCCCTGGCCAGCCTATTTTTTGGCCCTTTTATACGTATTAATAAGCACGGGCTCGGGTAAAGGAAAAAGGGGATTGTTAAGGGGATTAATGCCAATGGGTTAGGAATATTAATTAAATAGGAGATTGCCTTTTTTTCCTTTAATATTGCCGCTTTTAGGCCTCCTGGCAGGCTTATAAATAAAACCCTAAAGTTTATGCGCTTATATTATTAATATGGCTAAATGCGTATAAGGTTTATAAATTTTAATTCCTCCGGGGGTATATTATTAATAAAGCGTATTTTTATTTTAATCACCTGGTGAATATTAGGCCTGTTTAGGATTACCTATCGGTATCCCTTTAGCTTTTTACCCTTATAAATAATTTTATTAATAATTTCCTCCACCCTTATTTTGCCTATTAATTTTTTTTATAAGGTTATTCTTATAGGTTATAATACTTATAATACCTCCGTAATTATTAACCCGTAAGGCCTCCTTATAATCTTTACAAGTTATTTTTCCATTACCTTTTAAAAAATTAAATCCGTAAACTTTAAGGGGTCCTTATACTTATTACCTAAGGGCGCCTCTTTTTCCTCCTATATATTGCGTTTTATCTTTTCCTTTATCGCGCCCAATACTTCTTCGTGGCCAGGATCCTTCTCTTTTCCTTTGGCGCCTTTTTTTTCCCCAACCGCTTTAACCTTATTTTTTATTTTTGCCCTTTTTAAGGGCCTACCTCGTCCTTTTTTAATTCCTTCCTAATTATAATTAAAAACCGTTCGCGCCGTTTTATTATAAACGTTAATAATAAGGGCTTCCATTATTATTTCCGCTTTTATATCCTCCCAGCTTTCCTATAAATACTTTTTAACCGTTATTACCTTACCTTTTATTATAATAAATGGCTGATTATTTTAAACACCATTATTCCTGGGAATTTTATAAACCTTATCGGTTAGGTTTATTTATGGCTGGTATATTTAAGGTACCTGGTCCTTTTTATTAATTAGGCCAGGCGTATTTTTTAAAAACCAGGGGTTTTTTATAATCGTGTTTTAGGCCTTTTATACCCGATCGTATTAATTTTTAGGCATTTTTTTTTATTTATAATACCGTAGGAATATTATTTTTATTAGTGCTCCTTTTATAATTATATTATTAAACGTTTTAATGGGCCAGGTATTATATTTGCTTTTTTCGAAATCCCATTTTGGTATTCGATGGAAGGGGTATTTATAAAGGACTTCGTTAATTTAATCCTAAACGTTTTATAGGCAATTATATAATATATAGTTATTTTTTAAATACTAATAATATTTTATTATTTTGGTTTGGTATTGGGGCCTTTTATTAAAACTGGTTATTAATATAAGGAGTACTTATACCTTTAAAATTTCCAAAGGGGTTATACTGGTTTCCTGGGGGAATTCGGCCTAAACGTAATGGAGTTCTCGCACGTGGTCCCGTCCAGTTTAATAGGTTTAATTAGGATTATACCTATGGTGGTTTTCGTATTAGGGCTTATTTTCCTTAATTTTACCGTTATCCAGCACCAGTTTTACTTTTTCGCTTATTTTTTAATTTAATAACGCATATATATTAGCCACGCTTAAAGCACTTAGCTTTTTAACTAGGTTTTGTTTAATTACTTTGGGCAGGACTAATCGGCTAGCAGGTATTTTATCATTTCCTTATAATCGGAGCGCGGGCGGTAAATCGTGGGGGTCGGTTTAATTCCTTTAGGCCATTTTAGTTAAATCGTATTGGTTGGCTTATTAAAATTGGGGGTTAATGGGGTTATGCGTGGTTTCCTTAGCGCGGGCGGTGGTCCCTCTTTTTTCTTATTGGAATTTATTTCCGAACAGTTTTATCGTTTTCTTACGCTAATCCAGGAACGCTTTAAGCTTTTGGAGGAGTTCCTCGTGGGTTCCGAGGCACAGATCGTTATTTATAATCCCTGCAAAATTATATAATTAAGCCCATAATGTATTATCGAAGGTGTTTAAAAACGCGTTCGATAAAATAATATTATTAATATAACCCGTGTGGTTTTCCTTATATTAAATAAGCCGGCGTTTCCACCCCGCGATGTATAGCCATTATTAATTAATATTCTTTATAGGCCAGTTCTGGTAGGCGAAGCGCTCCAGGTTTGCCATATTACGGCCTTTCTGAAAGGTATCCCTATTTACGAATTCCGTTTTTAGGGCCTTTTTCGCTTTAATCTATATTTTTCCTATAATAAACAATTCGACTGGTTCGGCGTAGGTGCTAATATAATACTGTATAATATAGTTTATTTTTTGCGCATCGCTTATAAATATTGCCTGCTTAAATATTCGATTTAATTAATGCGTATATTAAGAGATATTATTTCCCTTAAATATTACGCTTCCCTATATACCAGGGAGCGGTAACGGTAATCGGATTATAATGTATTGGTTTATTTTATGGGGATTATATTAATTAATATTGGATATTATTTTTACAAATTGGCCGGGAAATGGCGTTCGTTTTATCCTTTAAAATATCGGAGAAATGTTTATATTATATTTTGCCCGGGGTATTGGCGTAATAAAAGTTCTGGATAGCGGGATTTTAAGCGAGGGAGGGTTAAAAGGTAATCGCTCGGCTTTTTATTTGCGTGGTAAGGTTTAAGCTTCGTTGGCGCTTTTGGGTGTTTCTGCTTTTAAAGATTATTTTTAAGCCTAAGGCCTATTTATAAGGCGTTTCTTACCTTTTTTCACCGTAATAATATTCTGGTAAAAAAGCCTTCGCCGCGCCTTATTTTAAAAATGTAATATAATAAATTTAAATAATGGAATAATTTTTTAAAAAATAAAATAATTTATAAAAGATGGAAAAGATTATAGGAGTTAGGATTTAAATAGGTTTTTAAAGGGTAATACAATATAGGATTATTTTTCCTTAACCCTAGGCTGGAGAATTATAAACGGTCCCTTAAAATTAAAAATAATGGTGGTGGTAATACTTTTTAGGCCTTTTAAGCGTAATCGTGGGATTTTTATAATTCGAAATAGGGAACTTATATAATCTCCTTAATAATTACCTTCCCATTTTCCGGGTATTAGTGTTATTTTTCCGGGGCCCCAATAGGTCTTATCCCTCGCGTCCCGCGCCTTACGCTAAGAGATTTTAGGCTTTATAAGTATACCGCTTTACCGTTCTTCTCGATCGCCTTACCCCTTACTATTAATTGGTCCGCTCCTAATAATTATTAACTTACCGGCTTTTTATAAGGCCGGGCGTAATATTAGTTAACTTATTTAGGTTAAAAGACCTCGCCTTACCTTCCCCTAAGCTCCAAACCTTTTATAACTTCCTTACCGTATATTCATTCCCCCCTTTTTGGCCGCTTTTTTGGGTAAAAAAGATTGGGCGCCCTCGAAAAGGGGTAGGGAATTAACCATGGTTTTATGGGTGGAAGCCTAAAAATCTGGCGTTTATAGTTTATAAATTATTATAATCGCCACATTTTCCTTTGGTTACGGTTCGATTATAATAAAGCGTGGGACCCCTAAATTTTCCCTAAATAAGTTTGGTTTTCGAGATTTCTCCTTTTTTTTTTCTGGTAAGGCCTATATAGGATTACCCTTATACCAGATTCCTTAAAAGGGGATCGACCTTAATTTAAACGGGCGATTTATATTCTTCTAAGCCCTTTAAGGGATATTTCCCCTGGTATCCGTAAGGTCGGGCACGGGGTTTAATATTAATAATAAAAAGCAAAATTTAATTTAGAAAACGGTGGGGGTTGGGCCTTTATTTAAAGAATAACTTAATGATTATAAAAAACGGTATTCATTTTCCCTTATATTTTAAAACGCTTAGTAACTTTAATCCTTCCTTTTTTTTATACCCTTTAAGGAGCGGCAAAGGTACTTTATAATTTCTATTTTTTGCTTACGGGATTTTAGCCGGGATTATACGAATTATCCTTTCGCCATGTAATTTTTAGGATTTTTCGCAACCGTAATAAGCCCCTATAAACCAAGCCCGGTTATTATATATTTCCTCCTATTTATAAGTAGAATATTAATATTATTTAGCTTTGCCTGCTTTTTCCCAGATTGGTTTAAAATACCTCCGTAATCTCCACCTTAATATTATTATTCCCTTAACCGGAATCATGTAAATTATCCCTCCGCCACGTAATTTTTAGGATTTTTTTTATAACCGTAGGCAGGGTTATAATATAGGCCAGTTTAGGGGCGCCTTATTTAGCCTTTAAGCTTCCGCGGTAGCTTTAACCAGCCCTAATTATCCCTTTTCCTTAAAACTTTTTTCCGTAATATAAGGGCACTTTTATTATTTTCCCCTTTATTTTAAATTTAACCGGAATTATGTAAATTGCCCCTTCGTTATATAATTTTTGGGATCCTTTATAACCGTAATGCCCTCGGAGCTTAAGCTGGGCTTATAAGAATATTCCTTCTATTTAAAAGTAGGATTATAATCCTGCTTTTCTTTGTGCGCATTAACACTTTTAGTAATCCCTTCCTCTGCTTTTTTTATAGCCGAGCAAATAAAGGCTTTCTTATTATATTACGCCTTAGCTTTACGCCGGATTTCCGTAATGCAATGGGGGTTTAATTATTTATTAGCCTTTATTATTTTGCTTATAAGGGTATAATAAGGGTATACAGCTTTACTTAGTACTCGAAGCCTAGTCCCTTTTTGGCCTTTCCACCGTAATTATATACGCATTTTTAACCGGCGCCGGGCCCATTCCGGAATTAAATTCCTATTATTTGGCTTTGGCCCTTATGGGTTTATAATACTGCCAGGGTAATCTTATGGTACCGCAAAGTTTCCGTATTATTTTTTTTTTTCGAGGACGTGTTTTCTAATTCCTTCGTAATAATAGATTATTTAAAGTGTAGGTGATTAAATTCCGAAAGGCTTTTAAGCTCCGTGTATTATACAGGTTTGCCCAGTTTTACCTACTGTTGCCCTTAATTTATTATGCTTGCTTTATTTTGGGGGTAATTGATTTTTAGCCGGATATTATATTTTTACCACCGTGGGAAGAAAACTGCCCCCCCTAAGGAATATAGTTTGCGCGATTTTTTAGGTTTTTATAACGCAGTATATTGGTCGGTTTTTAATTTTATTATAATATAGATATCCGTTTCCGCTTTTTATTATATAAATATTACGAATTTCTTACCGGTATATTATAAAAGGGTTCTTTTACCTTGGCGCGGTAATTTCCGCGGATTCCTATTTATATTTATTAATATAATTCCGTATAGTATTATTCCCTAATTATAATTATTAACCC
>JAKWBI020000929.1:0-15554 GCA_022664585.2 Zalerion maritima
GTTTAACCAAACCAAACAGCTTGGTTTCAGACACCGACCATGCAGCGAGGTTATCAGACCTACTCCCCGCTATAATACACCCCTATTATACCCTTATAAGCGAGATAATAAAGGTTAATAAATAATTAAACTTTTATTATATTACGGAAATCCGGCGTAAAGCTAAGGCGCGATTAAATAAGGAAACCTTTATTTGCTCGGTTATAAAAAGAGTAAAAAAAGGGATTATTAAAAGTATTAACGCGTATAAAAAAGAGCAGGATTATAGTCCTATTTTTAAATGGAAGGAATATTTTTATAAGGCTAGTTTAAGCTCCGAGGGTATTACGGTTATAAAGGATCCTAAAAACTATATAACGGAGGGACGATTTGCGTAATTCCGATTAAATTTAAAGTAAGGGGGAAAGTAGTAAAAGTGCCCTTTTATTATTAAAAAAAGTTCTAAAAAGAAGGGATAATTAGGGTTGGTTAAAGTTACCGTAAAGGTTTAAGGTTAAATAAAAAGCCCTTAAATTCGCCCGTATTATAATCCTACCTACGGTTATAAAAGAAATCCCAAAAATTATATGGCTGAAGGATAATTTATATAATTCCGGTTAAGGGGATAATAATATTAAGGTGGAGATTATAAAGGTATTTTAAACCGATTTGGAAAAAAATAGGTACAAAGAAATAATATTAATATTATATTTATAAGGAGGAGGAAATATATGATCACCGGGCTTGGTTTATGGGGGCTTATTACGATTATAAAGGATTCCGAAAGTTATATGGCAAAAGGATAATTTATATAATCCCGGTTAAAATCCCGTAAATAAAAACAGGAACTATAAAGTACTTTTGCCGCTCCTTAAAGGGCATAAAAGAAAAGGATTAAAATTACCAAGCGCTTTACAACGTAGGGGAAAATAAATACCATTTTTTATAATCATTAAATTCTTGTTCGAAAGGAGGCCTAACCCTATTATTTTTTAGGTTAAGTTTTATTTTGTATTATAAATATTAAACCCCGTGCCCGATTGAACGGATTCTGGGAAAAGTATCCCTTAAAGGGTTTAAAGAAATATAAATCGCCCGTCCAAATTAAGATCGATCCCCTTTTAAGGGATTTGGTATAAGGGTAATTTTATATAGGCCTTATTAAAAGAAAAAAAGGAAAGATTTCGAGAACCGAAGTTATTTGGAAAATTTTAAGGTCCCACGCTTTATTATAATCGGACCATAATAAAAGGGAAATATGGCGACCATAATAGTTTATGGGCTATAAACGTTAGATTTTTAGGCTCCTACCCATGGAACCACAGTTAATTCCCCACCCCTCCGAGGGCGCCTAATCTTTTTCACCTAAAAAAGCGGCCAAGGAGGGGATAAATATGCGGTGAGGAAGTTGTGGAAGATCTGGATCTTAGGGGAAAATAAGGCGAGGCCTTTTAGCCTAAGCAAGCTAGCCAATATTACGCCCGGCCTTATAAAAAGCCGGCAAATTAATAATTACCAGAAGCGGACCAATTAATAATAAGGGGTAAGGTGATTAAGGAGAACGGTAAAGCGGTATACCTATAAAGCTTAAAATCTTTAAGCGTAAGGTATAGGATATAAAAAACGAGATTTATTAGGGCCTCGGAATAATGATATTAATACCCGGAAAATGGGAAGGTAATTATTAAAAAGATTATATAGATTCTTTATTCTAAATTATAAAAATCCCACGATTACGTTTAAAAGGCTTAAAAAGCATTACCATTACCACTATTCTTAATTTTAAAAGACCGTTTACGATTTATTAGCCTAGGGTTAAAAAGGAATAATCCTGTACTATACTACCCCCTAAAAAAAGCCTATTTGGATCTTCACTCCTATAAATCTTTTCCATCTTTTATAAGTATTTTTAATTCCTAAAAGTTATTCCCCGATTTAAATTCATAATATTATATTTTTATAATAAGGCGCGGCGAAGGCTTTTTTACCAGAACACTATTAAGGTAAAGGAAAACAGAAAACGCCTTATAAATAGGCCTCCGGCCCAAAAACGATTTTTAAAAGCAGAAACACCCAAAGGCGCTAATAAAGCCTAAACCTCGTTATATAAACGAAAAACCGAGCGATCGCCTTTTAACCCTTCCTCGTTTAAAATCCCGCTATTAAGAACCCTTATTATACCAGTACCCCGGGTAAAATATAATACGAATATTTCCGTAATATTTTAGGGAATAAAATAAACACTATTCCTTGGCCAATTTATAAAAGTAATATTTAATATTAATTAATATAGCCCCCGCGAAATAAACCAATATATTATAATACGATTACCGTTACCGTTTTTTAATATATAATAAAGCGTAATATATAGGGGAAATAATATTTCCCAGTACATATTTTAATTAAATCGAATATTTAAATAGGCAGTACTTATAAATAATATTTCAAAAATAAATTATATTATATAGTATTATATTAATACCTACGTTAAACCAATCGAATCGCTTATTATAGGGAAAATATAAATCGAAGTAAAAAAGGCCTTAAAAAGGGAATTCGTAAATAGGAATACCTTTCAGAAAGGCCGTAATATAATAAACCTGGAGCGCTTCGCCTATTAGAACTGGCCTATAAAAACATTAATTAATAACGGTTATATATTACGGGATAAAAACGCCGGCTCGCTTAATATAAGGAGAATTATACGGGGTATATTAATAATATTATTTTATTAAACGCGTTCCTAAATGCCTTCGATAATATATCGTAGAATTATCTGTATAATCTTATAGGAATTATAAATAATAACCTATGCCTTGGAATATATAAAAAACTCCTCCAAAAGCTTAAAGCCTTTCTGGACTAGCGCAAAAAACGATAAAGTTATTCGGGAATAAATTCTAATAGGAAAAAAGAGGGACCACCGCCAGCGCTGGAGAAGCTGCGCGAAACCCTATCGATTCTCAGTTCCAATAAGCCAACCGATATAATATGGCCAAAATGGCCCAAGGAATCTAGACTAACCCCCGCGATTGACCGCCCACGCTCCAATTATAAAAAAACGATAAAGTACCTATTAGCCGATTAATCCTGCCTAAAGCAATTAAATAAAATTTAATTTAAAAGCTAAGTACTTTAAACGTGCTTAATATATATACATTATTAAACTAAAAAATAGGTAAAAAATAAACCTGGTATTGGATAATGGTAAAATAAGGGAAAATAAGCCTTAATATAAAAATCACCATAGGTATAATCCTAATTAGGCTTATTTAATTAAACGGGACCATACGCGGGAACTTTATTATATTTAAGCCAAATTCCCTTAAAAAACCAGTATAATTCTTTTTTAAATTTTAAAGGTATAAGCATTTTTTATATTAATAACCAGTTTTAATAAAAGGCCCTAATATTAAACCAAGGTAATAAAATATTATTAATATTTAAAAAATAATTATATATTATATAATTATTTGTGGGACGTTTAAAATCGAATTAACGAAATTCTTTATAAACACCTCTTCCATCGAATATTAAAACAGGATTTCGAAAAGAGCGAATATAATACCTGGCTTATTAAAATATTTAATAATATAATTACGGAAAGAATGCCAATAAAAATAATATCCCTATAATATTATAAACAAAAAAAGGTGCCTAAGGATAAATATAATCGGGTATAAAAGGCCTAGAATACGATTATAAAAAACCCCTAATTTTTAAAAAACACCCCTGGTTTAATTAATAAAAAGGACCAGGTATTATAAATACGCCAATAATAAATAAATTTAACCGATAAGGTTTATAAAATATTTCAAAATAATAATATTTAAAATAATTAACCATTTATTATTATAAAAGGTAAGGTAATAGCGGTTAAAAAAATACTTAGAGGAAAGCTAAAAGGATATAAAAATAAAAATAATAATAAAAACCCTTATTATTAATATTTATAATAAAACGGCGTAAGCGGTTTTCGATTATAATTAGAAAGGAATTAGGTAAGAATAAGGCAGGCCCCCGAAAAAAGTAAAAGTGGAGGATAAGATTAAAGCGGTTGGGAAAAAAAAGGCGCTAAAGGAAAAAAGAAGGATTCTGGCCATTAAGAAATATTAGGCATAATAAAGGAAAAAATGGAACGCAGTATATAAAAGAAAAAGGAGGCGCCCTTAGGCAATAAGCGTAAGGACCCCTTAGAATTTATAAAGTTAATCTTTTAAAAGGCAATAAAAAAATAACTTATAAAGATTGTAGGGACGCCTTATAGGTTAACGATTACGGAGGTATTAGAAATACTATAACCAATAAGGATAATTTTATAAAAAAATTAATAAGCAAAATAAGGGTAAAGGATATTATTAACGAAATTATTTATAAGGGTAAAAGGCCAAAGGGATATTAATAGGTAATCCTAAACAGGCCTAATATTTACCAGGTGATTAAAATACAGGTACGCTTCATTAATAATATACCCTTATAGCGGTGCCGGAGGTATTCCCCGCTGCATTTGTACCAAAGACCTGGGCCCGGCGTAATTGCTTAGATAATTAAATCAAAGCCCTAAAATAATCCTATACAGGATTATATAAAAAGCCAGGAGGACCCCTGTCAGATATGAGAGGTCAAACTAGGTCACTTGTAAAGGTGGCATAATAAGGTTGACTGGTGGTTGTGTAAATGTTATTGTGGTATATTAAAAGGGCGTATAGGGAAGTTATTTATAACGTTATTATTACCCTTATTACGCCGTACACATTTATAAATCATATATATAAATATACCTATTATGTATAAAATACGCAATGGCGTATTTAATACGCCCCTTTAGGCATATATATATATATATATATAAGGCTGGTCGCTTAACCGTAATTGGTGGGCAATTCCATTTAGAATAAAGGTATGGGAAAAACCGGTAAAAACCATATTATTATCATATTTTATACTCCCTGGCCGGGGTAAAAGAGTATAATATAAGGAAAAAAATCCCTTATTATTTACCCTATTTTATATTCCAATTAATATACTGCCTGTGTTTTATAAGTATACTCCTTATAAAATAATTGAGCAATAATTAGGTTATTTAAAAGGTCTTGCAATAAGACCTTTTAGGCTTATTTATATATCTCTTAATATATAAGGTCCTATGTATTATGGCCCTTTTGCGCCTTCTTAGAGTATTCCTATGGGTGTTTGGTGGAGTGAGTTATATAGGGCAGGCACTGGCCTAATGGAATAATTCCATTTTCCCATAATTATTAATATAAACTATTATTATAATATAAAAATGGACAATTATTATACACCGTATCGGTATTTGCCTTAATTCCTGGTTCTTTATTCGTACTATATTAGTATTTCCTAAATGGTGGAGTAAAGGGGAATTAAATACTAATAAATTTATAGGTATAAAGGAGTTAACAAGATGTATAATAAGGGATATTATAACGGCTGTATATTTTCGCGATAACCTTACTTTAAAATTCGCAGAAAACTGGTGCATTATGGGACTTTAATTGGCCGAGTGCCTGTAGGTATACACCTTTTAAAAACTCCCATAATTTCTTCCCATATAATAAAAACTTTTTTATAATATTAACACTTCTTATTATAACAGTACTTTTCTTAATAATTAAACACTTTTTTATAAAATAATTTATTATTTTATTACCTTATTTTTTTATTCTTTTTAATATTTAACGATAACCATTTACCTTCATTATTATTATTATAATAATGGAAGTAATGTTTTAAAATATATGTGACCTTTCCTAATACCTTATTAATACCTTTGGAGGTTCCTATTGGGAATCTGGCAAGCCCATACTAATCCGCTTAATTAATTAGCTGGATAATTTATTTTAATTAATTATTAGGGATATATTTTCGCCTTCGCCTGTTAATTTTACCATTATATCTCGTGGTAAAACCGGTGGAGGTGGTGTTTCTTTTCCGGAAAGGCACCAGCCTTTTAAAACACCTCGCCGTTATATTTTGGCAGGTATTATGGGCGAGACTTTTAATAATAATAAAAAGGGTTTTGGTTATTATAAGGTTTAAAGGCGTATAGCCTTTTTTAAAGGGGAGGAAATTAAAATTATAAGTATTTTTACCAGTACCCTTGGCACTAGTATAAAGTTAATGTATATTACCCTAAATTTTTAAAAAAAAGGAATATGGTGTTTTTAATATTTTGTTTAACGAAGTGAAGTATATCCTGGTCGCCGGCCGGCCCTTTACGGCACCTTATATTTATTGTTTTACCATTACCAAGGCTTATAAAAATAAGCCGGGCCTTGTCCTTTATAACCAATAAATTATAAATAATAAACGTGCCACCAAATGCGTTAATTATATTAATATTGGGAAGTGTACGTTTTACGAGGGTTATAACCGCATTATAATGGGTTATTTAAAGTATATTTAACGATATGCCTATAATATATTTTAGGATCGCGCCTGGGCCGGTAACCTTAATAATATTAAAAGATATAATAATATTATATGGGGTGCCGTTTTGGGTATATAAGGAGGAGGAGGGAAGGACCCTTTTGCGAGTACCGATAAGGAGGCTGGACCTACCTCTGTTTTTTCGTCGTTTATTAAAAAAAAAAAGCGCACCGCTGGCGGGGCGGTGCTGGTAAAAAAGGACCAGTTAAATTTTTTTAAATTTTATATAATTACCCTTACGGGTAGGATTAAAGATTTAAAGGTAAAGGTTAGGGAGTTAAAAAAGGAAAGGAGTGAAATAAAAGAAAAGCTTAAGGAGTTAAAATAAAAGAACCAAAAGCTTCGTCGCTTTTAATTTTATAATTTATTTTACCGTTATTTTAAATTTACCTCGTGGAATTATTAATTTTTATATTTTTATATATTTTTAATCTTTGTTATATTTAATAATATACCCATAATGGCCATAACAGCCTTGGCTTTAATTTGTATTATTATTTATTTTATTTTTTAATTATTATTTCGGTTCCTATTTTTTAAAAATATTATAATACGGTTATTTAATAAAAATTACGAAGCTTCATTTATAAAGTCCTTATTAATAACCTTATAGGTCCCTTATATTAACCTTATTATTTTCTTATAAAAAATTTATAAATTAATTATTATTTTATTTATAGTAAGTTTATAAAAACGATTAATATTTAAAATATAAAAAACTTAGAGTATGGAAAGATTAAAATATAAATAAATTATAAATAAACTTATTACTTAAAGTTTATATGGTAAACTGCCTATTTTGGCTTTTTTTTAATAAAGGATTTTTTAGGCCTTGGGATTAGCCTAAGCCTTTTTTTAAATAAAAAAAATAACCATTATTATAAAGGCTTGGTAAAACTATTCGTAAGGATTTCCGCATTTAAAATATATATTATATTTAATATTTTCCTGGCTATTTTTTATTTTAATTAATAATTATATATATTTATATAACGGAAAAGAATTAAAAAACGGGCGTACTTTTTTATAATAAAACGAATTGTTTCTATATTATTATATTAAATGCGAATCCTTTCGGATAAAACCTTAATCCCTAATCCTTTAATTATATAATTAATATATATTAATTCTTTTAATATTTGGGAAAGCGCTAATAATTCGGTTTTTATTAAAAAGATAATAACCGTGTTTTATTTATTAAAGCGCTATATAATTAGGCCTTCGAATAAGCGAATAATATACGGCTGGGTATTTTTACGGTTTAAAAGGTTATTGGTAAAAAAGGTATTATTAAATATTTCCAGATTATATACGCCACCAAGCTTTAAATATTAATTAGAATTATGGAAATAATAATTAAATATATAATCCGCCGCTTTAAAATATACTGGCCCTAGGTTTATTAGGAATTTGGCTAATTATACTATTGCGTATATAATATTAAGGCGCGTAATAATTATAATATATATTAACGATTTAATCTTTTCCTGGTATTTATGGATTTACGCTGGAGTAATAATTCCTTTATAAAAAATTAAGCGTTTTAGTTTTATTAAAATAATAGGTTTACCGTTCGATTTCGCCAACCAATA
This sequence comes from Zalerion maritima, assembly GCA_022664585.2. NCBI lineage: Eukaryota > Fungi > Ascomycota > Sordariomycetes > Lulworthiales > Lulworthiaceae > Zalerion > Zalerion maritima. Next base: position 8,022 of record JAKWBI020000929.1, read on the forward strand.
AATCTTTTAAGTATAAGTGGCCTGCGAAAGCCAAATTAGGCGTTTTTCGCGATTACGAATAACCTCGATACCTAAAAACCATTTAAGCTTATCTCCTTTAATAAAAGGGAATCGCTTTTTAAATTCCTTGCCTAATTATAAGGCTTCGGTTTTTCTTTTTTTTAAATATATTAATATAAAATTATCCATATATTAAAAAATTATTAGTTTATTTTTAATTATATAATAAGGTTTATCGGGAATAGGCTTAAAACGTCGTTTGGTAAATGTTTTAATAAAGGTGTTTTATTATAATGGGGTAATTTATATAATCCATATATGGCCTTTTAAAGTTTAAAAATATAACCATAGGTTTTATACCCTGGCGCCATATATATATAAACCGGTTCGCTTAATATAGTTTAAGCAAATATATTAATTATATTATATTAAATTATATTTAAATTATAATATACGGTTATAATGGTAATTATACGGAAATTGTATATAATTAATATAACGGTATACGTTTTTTTAAAGCAATATTTCGCTTTTTGGTCTTTTTTAATAATAAGGCGTGCCTTATATTTAATTAACTATTTATTAAGGGTAAATTTATAAATATATACCTATATATAGTTTAATATTTACGCGTAATATAAAATATTTGTAATTAAAATTTGGTTCTAAATATACGCCATACCGTGGCTTTTAAGGTGGAGCCTTTTTATTTATTTAAACTTTTCCATTATATTATATTTAAAATAATTATAAAAAAACCGTGGAGGAGGTTTTAATATACTTTTATAAATTAGTATTTCGGATTTAACCTTTTCGCGAATATCCGCTTATTTAAAAATTTAGGTTTCGGGTAATAATATAAAAGGTCCTTTTTTAATCGCTTAATAACGGTTTTTTAATATTTCGGCTTGGCCGCCAATTAAAATAACTGGGTATACGCTTATACCCGTTAAAAATATATATTTCCAGGGCTGGAGCTTTTTACCGTATTATTCTTTATTATTTTTTTTAATAATTATAAAAAAGGCGGCAAGTATTAAGTTTAAAGGTATTTAGGGAGGTATAAAAAATAATTTAAAGCGCGATTTTATATATTTATATAAATTATCCATTACGGTTATTAATTTATTACCTTATATTTCCCTAATAATATTTTTATAATCCCTTTATAATTTTTTTATAGCGGGGTTATTAAACCAATCGGCTTTTTCCAAGCCGTTATAAAAAAAAATTAAATGCCCATTTTTTGGTATTTAATGGTAATACGATTAACCAATTGGAAAATATTATTTATATTTAAAATTCGGAGGTTATTTTCCAATATTTAGGCCTTCCTATTATATATTATAAACTTATTAAAGGTAATATTTCGGGTAATAATAACTCGATAAAAAAAAGGAATTTATATATAATATTAATTAATTAAGGAGTATTTTATGAGGTACCCGATTTAAGCTTTTGGATTTAATTTATAATAATAGGCTTTTTTTAAAAAAATTATGGTTATTATAATATAGGTAATATATCCGTAAACCTTAAAATATATATTTAAAGGCTTATTACCGTGGAACCTTTTAAATAAATTTTACCACCCGGGATTATACGTAAGGATATGGTTAAAAAGGTAAACGGTTAATTTAATAATTTTAGGCCAAAGTTTTTTAAAAAAAATTCCTTTTATAGCTCGAGCTTTTTACTTTACCAATTCACCTATCCTTTTTACCAACCCGTTTTACGCCTAAATATATGGCGCAAAAGCCTTAATATGGCGTCCTTTTTTTTCGACCATTTTTTAACCCTGGGATATTAAATAATAATCTCGTTATATAATTTAAGAATCTTAATAAGGAGTTAATATTAGGTTGCCCATATTTTAAAAACATGCTTTAAAGCTTATATTAAGGTATCATTTTTGCGGTTTTTAAGGTAATAATCCCAAAATATTCTTGTATACCTATCGGTTAAAAGAAGTAAACTTATATTATTATTATAATCCTTTATATAATTATAAAAATCCAGCGCTATATGCTTGCCCGCCCTTTTAATTAATATTTATTAGGGTCGTTAAATTTATTATTTGGCTTTATTAATGGCGCATTATTAATATTCCGTTATGGGAGGCCCTTTAATCCTAATATTAATTAAATAATTAATTAATTTTTAAAATGGCTCGGGACCTGGGTAATTTAAACGGAGGTATTTTTTAAATACCTCCTAGGTATATAATCTCCGCAAGGCGTATAATATATATAAGTTTTCTTTTTTTTAAAAACCTTATAATATATAGGAAAGGTACCCTATATAAGGCCCGAGCGTAAATAGAAAAGGGGTATATACTTTAAAATAAACTGGTTATATTAATTAAGGAATTATATTATAAATATCCTATTAAAATACCTAAAGTAATTATTACCAGGGCTTTAATCCCACCAATAATTTTATATACGTAAATTACGAAGGGATATAATATTATATATAAAGCCGGGGTAATATATAATTTTTAATAATATTAATATCCGGTTAAGATATCCGGTAAAGCCAGGGGTTTATACCCGAATAAATACGGTTCCGTATCCCCGAATAAAGACCTTAAAATCCCTTACCTAAAAATAATTACCGTAAATGGAGCGGTAATAATTATAAAAGTGTAATTTATTCATAAAAATATCGAGATTAGCCCTTAAATTTAAAATGGTTAAGTTTTAAAAAGAATATTCCTCGGCGTTTTACTTTTTATTCCCCACCATATAAACCGCCATTTGGCGTATTAATTAATTTTCGTTTAATTCCTTAATATATTTAATAAGAAAAGGGGTGGTTAATTATTCCTTATATTTGGATTAGTGGTTTCGAATATTAATATGGAATTTTAATAAGCCCTTCTATTTTTAAGAATGGCGCTCGGGGTAAAAGTATAAGCATCTTTCGGGTTTGTAAAAATAACGCTGGTAGGGATATTATAACTTTTTACCAGGCGCTTGGTCGCTTTATTTTAATTTTGGTTTCGATTTTATTTATTTTTTATTAGGGGACTCGTCGATATTACCCTAAAGGTCTTATCCGCGTTTCTTATCTTCCTTATGGCCTTTTTACGAGTAAAAGGCCCTTTTTCTTATGCGGCCCTTATTATCCGCCTTTTCTTTTAACAATTGGTCTTTAAAATCGTTTATTACGGTTAGGTATTTAAAGGTATTCTTCGAAAACCCTGGATCGATAAAACGGCTTATAAAATATAACCCACGAGGGTTTAACCTGGCGTATAACGGTTATAAAACCGCGTAACCATATTTAAGGTTATATAATAATTAAATATTACCATTTAATAAATTTTATTATAATATCGGTCCATTTTTAAACCACGTATAAAAATCTCGTGGTTAATACCTTAATAATACTGAGAAATAGACAAAGGAATGTTACTGCTCTTATTAATAAAGAATAAGTGTCTTGGTAAATCTAATAGGATAATGAGTACATAAAAAGTAAACACCTTATATTAGGGTAGTGAATATTATAAAAAAGCATATTATTATTATTTTTGTAAAATGCCAAGAGTTTAACCCTTATATAGGTATACGCCCATAAATAAGGAAATCTCTTATTATTTTAATTTACCTATTATTAAGGAAAAACTAAAAACTAATAATAATCCTATATAAAAAAGTAACCATTTAATATTTCCTTTTTATTTTTCCCTAACCTTTTTATCGCAGTGGAATATAATTAAAAGGGTTTTAATACCTTATATAATAATAGATAGTATGCGATTATATGTATCGCTTATTATATACCTTTTTAATATAGGCGAGCTTTCCTTTATATCCTTGTATTTTCGAATACTGGAGAGTTTTTATAAACGATTTTATTTTTATTGCAAAATCTTTATAGGTAGCGATTTGCCCATATAACTTTATTTATGTTTAAAGTATAAAAATAGTAATATTATTTGGACTAAAGTTTTCCTATTTTATTAGAAAAGGTTCACGCTTTTTTTCCTTTTATTCTTAAGCATGCTTTTCCTCCTTAAAGATAATGCTTACCACTTTACGTTTAATGGTAATTTTTTTAGCATTTAATAAAGGTTTAATTTTAACCTTCTTTGCGATTGGGAAGGGTCTGCTTTTTATTTTGGTAATTAGTAAAGGTTTATGCTTAACCTTTTTGGTGATTAAAGGAGATATATATTTAACCTTTATTTTATAATTATTAAATATTATAAATAAATTTTCTATACTTTTTATATTATTAATATTCGAGTTTATAAGATTATTATGTTTGGTGATCTTTTTCGCCCTTGGCTTTTTTCCCTTTATCCTAGTTTTTCTTATTAAGTACTTTTGTCGATTAATTTCTTGGTTTTTCTTTATTAAATTATTATTAAACTTTTTGGTATCGATTATTATGGATTATCCTTATATTAGTAATAAGCCTATAATTAGGAGATTTTTTTATTTTAAGAAAAAAGGTGTGTACTTTTTTTATTTAATAAAGTTTTTCTTTATAATAATAGGAGTTTTTATATATAAATCTTTATCGCTATTATTATATATATTATATAATTTTAAGGAATATGGGTGCCCGATTGGTTAAGCGAGTATGTTTCGGTTAATTTTAATATTATACTTTGCCTTAATTTTTTTAATTATTATGCTTTATAGGGTAGATATTTATGGTTAATGTGGTTTCCTGTTAAATTTGCTTAATTTAAGCTTATCCTTAACCGTAAGAGTCTTTATCTTTTGGACATTATTATCGCTAAAAATAATATTTAATTATTAAGTGTGTTCCTTTTTTATAAATGCTGTATACGAGTATATCGGGCCAATTTTGGTTGTTAGCTTAAAGCCTAATGGGGTCGGTAGTATTATATATTTTAATCCTTTTAATATTATTTTTATCTCGAATGGACTTTTGCACCAGATTGTAGTTTTTTAAGGAAATCCTAACCTATTATTAATCCATTTCCTGATTTATTTTATTATTATAGCATTTATCTGCTATTTATTATTACCAGCTTTTTTAATCTGGTAATTGCCTCGGATCCTTAAGATAAAAGCCTAATCGATATTCTCCTAATTATAAGCGATCGTTGGGATAATAAAGAATACTGTGAGGTATTTATATTTATAATTGCCAGCTTAATGTGTAATATTTCTTCCTCGTAGTTTAATGCTATTAGGGAATATTAATATTATAGTAATATAATTAAAAATGTTAAAAATATTATAATGCGATTAAATTAAATATTTTCCCTGTTTATGTATTGGGTCCATTAAAGTAAAACTTAATTTTCCCTTATATTATTAATAAACTGCTTTAAAAAAGTGTTTTGGTATATGGTAAATAAAAAAGATATTTTTATACTGCCTTATTTATATAAGGGTAGGATAATAAATAGGGATTGGGGTAATTAATAATATAGGGGTAATAATTATATTATTTTTAATAAATATAAATATCGGTAGGTTTATAATATTTTTTAATAATCTTATTATTAAGATTATTATTTTATGGGTATTTAGCCAATCTTATTTAAGTATAAGGCCCTTAATTATGTGTAGGGTTTTTACCATTTACTCCAAATTTTAATTAATTAATCTTTTTGGTTTTATTTTAAAAATAGTTTTTAGGTAAAGTATAATAAAGTTTAATTATATTGGTAATTTATAAGTAATATTTTTATATTTACTTTTCGGTGTATAATATCCCTTATAATATTTTACCATCGGAATATCCCATTTTTTAGGGTCGTACGTATTAATAATGGGGAAATAGTTTTTATAATTAATCTTCTTTGGAAAATTTCTGGGTAAATTAATTAAAAGATTATAATTAAACCCTTTTGGGAATACTGTATATCCCATACTTGGATTAAGCTTATTATATTCCTTATAATATTTTATAAAGTTTGTTTTTTTTCGAGCGAAAGGTTTTTTATTTTTAATATTATTAGGCTAAGGTATGTTCGCTTTATTATTATACATAGGTGTCCTTTTCTCGAGAATATAGTTATCGGTAATTTAAGGGGGTTTGTTTTAAGTCCATTGCCTTTTTTAAAAAAAAATATTAGGTTTGGGACGTTTGGCTAATATTTTAATTATTCGCTCGCAGATAAGTCGATTGGTTTTCGGATTTTTTTATTTAATGCAGTTTATAAAGGTAAGTGTAAGAATTAAAGAATAAAGATGGGAAGAATAGGTAGGGTAAAAAAGAAGGATTATAATAGGAAAAAATAGTTTAAAATATTTATATTATAGGGTAATAGTTGGTTTATTTATATTATGGTAAAATGAGTATTATTTATAGGTAAATGTGTGCCTATTTTTTAGAAATAATCTGTAAAATTGTTTCGACGATTATAATAAAGGTGATTAAATAAATAAACTGGATTAATCTGCTGCCTGGTATTTTTTCTTTATAATAAATCATTCCTTTTAATAAACTATTTACCTTTTTGGCTTATTTTATATATATTTTTTTTCTTTTTTATAATCTTTTCGTATACCTAATTTTCTTTTAATTTATCATTAAATATTTACCATTAAGCCTTTATTATTAAGCCTTTTTTTACTTTTCTTTTTTACGTATTTAATTAATCACCTTTTTTATCATTTAATCTATTATATCTTATTCTAATAAAAGAAAGCTTCCTATTAATGATTTATTTAATAAGGATAAGTTAAGCTTGCGCCCTTGTTTAGATATTTAAAAGAAGATTGGTATATTTTACTTTCGAGATCTTAATGGTCGTTTTATTCCTCGTGCTATTTTTGGTAATTCTCCCTTTATTTTTGTCCGAGTTAATCATAACGAGGATTATTTCCATAACCGTTATTATTCCCTTGGGTTTTAGCGCTTAAGCGCTTGGCTTACCAATAAGCCTTTTCCTCGCTCCATTAAATTATTTCTATATCCCATAAATTTTATTTGGCTTAAAGTATATTTTTTTTATTTTTTATAATTTAAAAAATAATGCTAATTTTAATTAAAATTAATTTAAAGTATTATTATTTATAAGTATATCGGTGCCGGTTGCGATTTTTATAAAATTTGGATAATTTTTACCAATTATTTTTTTTTTTTATATATACTCGGTCCCTTACTTATAATTTCGGAGATTTTCGGTACTGCTAAATACCTAATTAATAAAAAAAATAATATATTTTAATTAATTTTTATTAAAAAACGAGGAGGTGGTTACCTTAATTGGTATATGGTTTAATTAAATAAAAAGCAGTTTCGCGTTTTTGTTTTTTTTATTAAGGCGTTCGATTATATTATTAATAATTATTATTCTTATTACCAGTATAAGTGGGAGATTAATATTATTAATTAATTATATAATTATAATAAATATTACTATATTTGGCCTAAAGGTTAATATATTATTTTAAAGGGCGAATTCTCTAATATATGTTTTAATTACGATTAGGGCTTAAAAAAGTACTTTTATATACATTATTGGGAATACGTAGTGAGCGTAAGCGAGCGAAGTATTCGCTTTCTAAAATCATTGAGCCCGTGAGGGATTAC